>JAHRIG010008294.1:79423-114331 GCA_020311275.1 Eira barbara | reverse complement strand
TTGTCCTGGAAGCTCTTTATCTCTCCTTCTATTTTCAATGATAGCCTTGCTGGATATAGTATTCTTGGCTGCATGTTTTCCTCATTTAGTTCTCTGAATATATCATGCCAGTTCTTTTTGGCCTGCCAGGTCTCTGTGGATAGGTCTGCTGCCAATCTAATATATTTACCCTTGTTGTTACGGACTTCTTTTCCCGGGCTGCTTTCAGGATTTTCTCTTTTTCGCTAAGACTTGTAAATTTTACTATCAGGTGACGAGGTGTGGACCTATTTTTATTGATTTTGAGGGGCGTTCTTAGCATCTCCCGGATTTTGATGTTTGTTCCTTTTGCCATATTAGGGAAATTCTCTACAATAATTCTCTCCGGTATACCTTCTGCTCCCCTCTCTCTTTCTTCTTCTTCTGGAATCCCAATTATTCTAATGTTGTGTCGTCTTATGGCGTCACTTATCTCTCGAATTCTCTCCTTGTGGTCCAGTATTTGTTTGTCTCTCTTTTGCTCAGCTTCCTTATTCTCTGTCATTTGGTCTTCTATGTCACTAATTCTTTCTTCTGCCTCATTTATCCTAGCAGTGAGAGCTTCCATTTTTGATTGAACCTCATTAATGCCTTTTTTGATTTCAACTTGGTTAGATTTTAGTTCTTTTATTTCTCCAGAAAGGGCTTTTATCTCTCCAGAGAGGGTTTCTCTAATATCTTCTATGCCTTTTTTGAGCCCGGCTAGAACCTTGAGAATCGTCATTCTGAACTCTAGATCTGTAATATTACCAATGTCCATATTGATTAGGTCCCCAGCCTTCAGTACTGCTTCTTGTTCTTTTTTTTTGTGGTGAGTTTTTCCACCTTGTCATTTTGTTCAGATAAGATTTACTCTCCTCCTCTAGAATTCTGCCGTTCTTGGTGAGTGAAATTGGTCTTGGCTGGGTTTCTTGTTGATCTTCTGGGGGAGGTGCCTGTTGTAGTGATTCTCAAGTGTCTTTGTCCCAGGCAGAATTGCACCGCCCTTACCAGGGGCTAGGCTAAGTAATCTGCTTGGGTTTGCTATTGGCAGGTTTTGTTCCCTGAGCGCTTTCCGTAGAGTTCCAGAGGACAGGAATGAAGATGGCGGCCTCCCAATCCCTGGCCCAGAGGAACCGAGAGCTTGGGGTCCTGCTCCTCCGTGTGCCCTCAGAGAAAATCGCCCCACCGCCCCCGCCTCCCTGGCCCCTGGTCACACCTGGGGGAAAGCACTCAATTGCTCGCACTTGGAGAAAAGTGCCCGGTCGCTACCATCTCTGTGGGCTCCGGCTGTGCTCCAACCCCACCCCGCCTGTGACCGGCTCAAGGTAACCCTGAGCTGAGAGCTCACTCCTCAGCTTTTTTGCTGTAGCCAGCTTCCCCACTCTAATACCTGTGAGCTCTGTGACTCTCAGACACCCCCGTCCTTCTGTGACCCCACAGGACCTGAGGTTATGCTGCCCCGTGTGGGCATCCCGCTGGTTTAGCCTCTGGAGCGATGTCACTCCATGGAGCAGACTTTTAAAAGACCTGATTTTGTGCTCCATTGCTCCACCGCTTTCCAGGAGCCGGCCCCTCCCCCCACGGTCTTTCTTCCCATCGCTTTGGATTCACTTCTCTGCAGGTCCTACCTTTCAGAAAGTGATTGATTTTCTGTTTCTAGAATTGTTGATCTTCTTCTCTTCGATTTCCCATTGGATTTGTAGGTGTTCACAATGGTTAGATAAGCTATCTAGCTGATGTCCTGCTACCCAATGTCATCTCCGCCTGCTACTCTCTGCCATCTAGACTCCTATATGTATGTTTTTAAAGATATTATTTATTTACTTGAAAGAGAGAACAAGAGAGCACAATCAGGGGGAGCAGTAGAAGGAGAGGGAGAAGCAACCTCCCTGCTTGGATATAGGCCATGTAGGGGACCCTGAGATCATGAGCTTAACTATCTGAACCACCCAAGTGCCTTCACTTTTAGGTTATTGACCAGAGTTCTGCTGGAGAAGTGAGGTACTCTCTGAGCTGACCTCTCGCATCACCACCCCTTGCCCCTGCCTCCCCTTGCCCTCTGGGATCAGCCTGCAGACCCTAGTAGCTCCTCCAACACCCAGAGCCCACCAGCCAGTGCAGGCTCTTCAGCATCCCTGTCTGGAGTGCCCTGCTCACAGGCATTCCCAGGCTTATTTTCTTCCCTGCTCCCTCCACACCTTCTGGGTTCCATGCCCTCTCCAGAGTCTGTCTTCCTGTCTCCATATGCTTACTCTTCCCCTAATGCCAAGAGCAGGTTGTCTGCCTTTTACCCTCCTTCATCTGCAGCTCTGCAGCTGTAGGAGTTTAGGTGAACTTTGAGTTTTTATTATTATTATTATTATTATTATTATTATTATTATTATTATTACAGCTTTCCAAGATTTGTTGTTTATGTATTTTCTAAATAAATGCCACCTGGGCAACTTCCCCTACTCAGCTCTCCAGTGATTTAGGGGTTCCTGGGGAGGGGGAGACTGAAGAGGATTAGGTGCCATTTCCCTGTCTCAGATGCTCTATTCCTATATGTATAAAGAGGCCTCTGCTAAAGCTTCGACCTTGCTATAGCCAAGCTGCCTGGTGCCCATTTTTTGTGGACCTCTGCAGAAAACCTTTCTTGATTCAGTGTCTTCAGCTCCAACCACCTTAAACCAGTCAGGGAACTGTTCAGGTGGAAAACTGCAGTAAAGTCTCAATTAAGGAAATGCTTTGGGGAAGGAGTATTCTAGTCAATATAATTTTTGGTTATATGAGCACCACCAGAGTTTTTAGTAGGAGCAGATGGCATGATGCAAAAGGAAACTGACAAATTTTGGATGGAGGATTTCCTTTATTTAAACCCTTTGCCTGCCTTTTAAAGTCATATGACTCTGGGCCTGAATTTTCTCATCTATAAAAGGGGGGGGGGCATAATCACTCTCTTGTCGTTTGGCCATTAGATCAAGTGAGGAAATGTTTGCAAGTCATTTATCTATAGACTTGGTAGTTACCTGGGAACCGTAAAATGTGCTCCCTTCCCTTTGTTTGCATTCTTCTCAGGAATAATTCTTAATACATAGGCATACATCATTAAAAAAAAAAATCTTGTGTTAACATAGAGCATTGAAGGAGAGGGTACTGTTCCTGGTGGGGGTAGCAGTGACTCATTATTGTGGAATATTTATGAAAAAAATAGCCAATCATTAAGGATTTTGAATGCTTTTGTATCTCAGACAGTGTGGAACAGCAGAATAAAGAGGATCTTTTATTCTTTTTGAAATGCCTATTCTTGTTTGCATCTCTCTACTAAAAATTGAATGTGGGGGAAAAATTGGTAGCTAAGTCAGCATGGCAGGTTCAAAATGGCAGATAAAGCATCTCCATTATTGAATCTCACTTAAAAAAGAAGTAGAAACCCTCTAAAAAGCAGTAAAGGAGTAAGCGACTGAGGAACTCAATGACAAAACAAAACAAAACAAAACAAACAAAAAAAACCACGACAGGAATGATTGATGGATGGGAGGTGAAATTGTTTCTAGACAACCACTTTCAGATGGTGGAGCAAGTGCCCTGGGGTCCAAGCTAACAGTCTGAGGACACCTGGAATGTTCTAGGTCACACAGGGACTGATATGACCTGGAGCTAGAGACAGAGGAAAGAGATAATTGTTTGTGTCTGGAACAATCTACTCCCTGTCTGTACTGAATGCAAAGTCATCAGCTATACAGGACAGAAAGATGGACACACAGCTAAGATTCTCTTCCACTGAGGACAAATGGCCCAGAGGGAAAATCTCTGCACTCTGGGATCCAGGTGTCTCCCACATGACCCAAGTTGCCAGGTGACAACCCGAGCCCTCACACAGGGGTCATCTATGTGCCCATGCAGGTTTAATCGAGATTTAAGTTCTTAAGAAGAAGAGTGTGCTTTAGGCTCATGGGCTGTCATGAGCATGATCCCTGCTATTGGGATATCTGCATTCTGGGCACTTGGGTAAAATTGTACTGAAATGTCATGACAGCAGTTTCAACAACACTTGTGCAGCTTTGCTCAGATCTGGCTAGGGCAGCTCCAGGAGTCAAGGTCACCTCACCACCAGGATCATAGATACTCCACTGAGGAATGACCACAGTTTAATCTGCACCTCTTACCCTTCCTACTCCAACACATGTCCTGTGCCCTGAATCAAACCCAAGGTGTCATTGGACTTATCCACCTGACCCCACAGCTGAGGTGCCTTGGCACAGTGTCTTGCTGTGTGCGAAAGTAAGTTACAGATATACCGCCTGCTGCTCCATCTGTCCCTGTGACCAGAACCCTTGACATGGTGGTGCTGCTCTGTCCCACCCACCCTGAGGGGCTGTAAGCTGGGCCCTGGCACTTTTCTGTGTTGTGTGCATGGAGTCCTGAGGTCAGTGTGCCATTGAGGCCGACCAGCTGGGGTCTCATCCTCCCTGGCCAGTGACAAGTGCTTGAGCACAGGTTTCCTCTTCTGGCACTGTGACTGAATGGTGATTAATGCCAGATTAGCACCTTGCTGAGTGATATTTTAGCATTTGCCACCATTCTCCTTCACTTCACATTACTATTTCCAAATATTAGCTTCACAGGTCATTTCATCTCATCAGCAACTTTCACAGATGATGGGCAGATTTGGCAGTCAGCTTTTGTCCTTTGCCCATCATCAAAGTGTCTGTGCTTGGGCATCTCAACAGGAATCCAATAAGCAGTCCAGCAGCTGCTATGATCTTCTAAGCAGAGAGCATCAGAAGGAGGATCTCAGGCTTTTCCAGGCTTGCTTTGGGGCAGAGAGGCTGGGAGTGGGCTTGAAAACACCCCAGCTTCCCAGGAGGCCCTGGGACTTGTGGAAACTGGCTTCCATCAATGCCATCAATGTGTAAGTTAAAAAAAAAAATTTGATGGCTCTGTGCACACCAGGCTTTTTTACTGTAATTCACATGAACTTATAAATCAAAAATTGTATATACTTAAGCAGTGAAAGCAGAACACAGACAAAGCTAGTCCTTGTTTTCTCTGCCATGCTCTCTCAGTGGCGTTAACCCCACTGCAGTCAGGCAGTATCTATAGATACTATACACAAACTGTGGAGTTTCCTCTGTTCCTAAAGATGGATGAGGGGGCCCTTTTTCTTTGTTCTCTTCAATATTATGTAGCCTTCCATTGATGTATTAAATCTATATTTTAGAGAAGAACCATCAAAATTTGAATTAATTTGTTATTGGTCTGCCCCATTCCCTGACACAGGCCCCATGCCTGGCTATGACATGCTGCATACATTGGGGTTTGGTTTAGACACCAAAACAAACTAGCCATTAAAACAGTGTGCTGTAAATGTAAGCAATTAGGAAGCTCTTGGGATAGTCCATCTAAAATGTGAATTAAGATATTCCATGATTCAAGTCCATAAACAAAAAAGTAGCCATCACACTGAGTAGTAATTTGGTTTCTGAAAACTTAGAATATAAACCACCTTTGACCCCTGCTCACTGAATTCCTAGTCTTTGTGTATGATCGTGACTAATGAAGTTTCCAGAAATAGTTTTTAAAAGGAGTTCAAACACTTTAAGGCTAGATGTGTCTCCTGATATACTCCTCTTTTGCTTAGGGGATATATTTTTTTTTTCTCATTTAAAGAGCAACCGTATTTTAGTGCTGAGCCCAAGAGTCAGATGATAGGAGAAGTGGACAGTACCATGGACATCACATGTCGAGCCGTGGGTGAGTGTGGGGCAGCTGCTCCACAGGCCACCATGAGGTGGAGGAATGGAAGGGAAACTCTCATCACAAATGGGACACACGTTGAGTGTGACATTAGTGACAGGGCCTTTGGATCCTAGGAGAACTCAGTTACTGGGCATGTGACCATGAGAAAGGTGACCTTGATCTTGCTGAGCTATTGCTTCCTTGCCCACAGAACAGAGAGAAGAATATTCACCCAAGGGAACAACAAGGAGGCTGTCACCCCCATTCATCCCCACAGAGAGGGACGTTCTTGTCCTCTGAACTCCCTTTCAAATGATCTGGTTCCACAAGAGTGTGACTCCCTAAGGCTTGGAGCAGGAGATACTTCCCCATTTGTAGGATCATTGGGACAGGTGACCACATGTGCTCTGTAGTAAGAGAGATGGCTTCAAATTCTTTGAAGAAACATTTTTTCCTCTTTTTTTTCTTTTCAGCTTTAGGTTGGCTTTTATTTTGTTATTCCAGTAATCTCACTGTTCATCCCCTTACCTTTTTAAATGAGCTGTAAACTGTCAGGCAGCACAAATAATTATATGGACCCCCCTCACAGAGACAGACTTTTTAAAGACAATTTCATTAACAAAGACTATATGTTAGTGCACTGGAGACTGTAGTGAAAATGACATTTTTTATTTTTTATGTTTAAACCTGTCCGTCTTCAGAGCAGGTATTTTATTCTAAGAACTTGGAGGACAAAGATCACAAGCAATTTTGTTAATCTCCAAAATAGCTCCATAAAAGAGATACCCTTATCTCAGAGGACACTTACGAAAACAAGACTTTGGAAGGTGAGGCTAATTAATATGTTCAAGTCACAGAGCCAGGGAGAGGAGATAAGATACATTGGTGTCTGGCATGTAGGGACTGCTTATTAAAGACTGGACAAACCACCAGGAGTGCATGACAAGGGAGATAGGATCCAGTCCTAGACCCATAAGATTGCAGAGCATAGGCTTTGGCCAGGGCATCTGGCTTCTCCAAGAGTGCCGAGGTCCAGACCTAGAACACATGCTAGCAATCCACAGGTACAGGCATGTCATCTCCCATTTCCGAAAGGGAGTGTGGTGCCCTCTGAGTAGTTCCAATGCCTCCTATGAGATTAGGGTCTGCCATGGGCACCTTCCTATACCCACTGTACTTCTGCCCACAGCATGTGTCCTGGAAGCTTGGTCCCCAGTCCCCTGGACAGCTCACGGGGATGCTGTTGGCACATTTGCTCTTGCAGCATCCCTCACTGTTCAGTACAGTGGGGGTGGGGAGAGAGTGATGTGAACTCTACGGGGAAATGTCCCACTTGCAGTAGGTCACATTGCTCCCTTCCTGGTATAAACACCATTTTCTAAAGTCAGTGGTGGTCTGGAAGTGGAACTGTGCTGTATTTTGAGTTCTCAGATTTTATAAACCAGCATCTGCTGTGCTGCAGGGAATAAGATTTCTGTTTATGACACTAAATTGCCCCCAAGTGGAAAGGCTCTGAGCTCCATGTATAGTAACAATTAATTTTTGATGAATGGCAATCTTAACCTCTTCCCTTGACAAGATAATGCTCTTTGTTGCATAATTTATATAGGGTAAACTACTTGTTAAATACAGACATGTAAATATATATTAATCTGGCCTTCTGATGTTGCCATTGGATAATTTACTGCTTTCTTTTAGTTTTGACAATGAAAATATAGCAGCATGGAAAGTGGTTTCTTTTCATGAAAGCCACATCATATAATTGCTCTTATGAGATCTTACCTGAATTGGTTACGCTTTTCCCATGAAATTGTTTTTTTTAAATGTCCTGATTTGATGCAAAGTGGCATGAAATTAAGGCAAAAAAACAGAATATGGAACATACCATCTTGAAATATTCCATGATATTAACTTTATTTAATAAGTCTTACATCTTACACATCTTACACCTACATAGCATCTGAAGTCAAGGCAGTAGGGTGTGCTTCTCACCATGAATCTTGTCGAGATGTGTTTTATTTAAATTAATTTCATAGGTAGGGATACCAAGGTACAGAACCAGCCTAAACATTCCTGCGCATTTCCCGTGGGCCCACAGCAAACATACACATGCCTGCCATGGCTCAGGAACTAGTTGTCTCATGTGCTATGGTGGAGTTCCTATGCCTGTAATGTCTACCCATTGGCCCTTCCAGTGATTTAGAAGGTCAGGAGAAGTACCAAGGAAGCAGTGTCCCCTGCTGCTAGTCAGGCTTCTGTGACTAGGGGAACTGCCCAGGGAAGGAGCCTGGTGCCTCCCCATTCGGGGATCATCCCATGCTGTAAAGCTCCAGGGGACCACCGCATGCCTCATCATTGCCCAGGCTCCAAGTGGTGAGCTCAGCTATGTAGGGGCTGAGCAACAGAGGTCCTTGTGCTCTCAGACTGAGCACACTCCCTTCATTTACAACACAAGTTCTGCCCCTGTGGGCATGTCCTTTGTCCCCTGCATCTCCCCCACCCCCTCCCTGCTCTAAACCCAGCCTTAATCTCTATCAGCTGGGTGGCACAGAGCTCTGTTCTCACTAACCAAGGCTTGGGTTTTCACTGTATCATTAGAATGAGGAAGGCACACCTAACCACAGTCTGACCCTCCCATCCTCCTGGTCCAAGTGTTGGCCTTGCTCTGAGTGCCATTATCTCCTAGAGACAGGGATGGAACCATCCTGCAGCACTTCCTCATCACCTGCTGGACTCGAATTTGTCGCAGGGACCATGGCAGCCTTTCCCACCTCCAGAGTTGAATGACACTTATGTCTCCTCAGTCTCCACCCATGCGAATCTTGGGTGCTTACATAACAGCACCCATTTTCCACTGCTATAGACATCTGCTTAGGTCAGTGATGTCCAGCGGCCTCAGCAGGGGATGACTGAAAAGATGGGATTCTTTCTTCTTGCAGTTAGTTGTAATCATAGTCAGTCTAGCCATTGAGTGCTGGCCATGTGCCGGGCACTAGGAGATTTCTGTGCACTGATGTAGTTGATCTCCCCAACATTTTGGGGCTGCAATGACCACTTCCTGCCAAACATGTCTCCTTCCCTGGTGTCCCTTCCCCAAGACTCAAGTAGCAGAGTCAGGCACTGCAGGGTAGAAAGGACCTTCCTTGCAATCTCTATCTGCCCCCAGGTTGGTCACAGTCACCACTGGAATTCCTTTCAGTCCAGACCAGAGCACAGTCCTGCACCAGCTCAGCGGGAACAGAACAGTATGCAGCCTTGCATCAGGACTTCAGTCCTGCTCTCCCTCTTGCTGCTTCTCTCTGTCCATTTCTTCATAGAGATGAGAAAAATAACACCGTATGGGGTTGTTGAAAGGATGCCTAGATGGAAAAATGCCACAAAAATATTGCCTGTATCCTCCAAATCATGTTTGTCTCAGCCCTCACATTAAATGCTTGATATTTAATTTTTCCAAATGCCCAATTATTTCCACTCCCATACAGTTGTCCCTCATCCCACCCTCCATTGTGGTACAAGAATGCTGTCTCCATGAGCAGGCTCCAGAATCCCCAATACATGATGCTGTCAAGCTGAGGCCTGTGCATCCAGAAGCTGTGTCTGGAGGACTTGGGGATTTTCCAGTGCTTTGCCAGTAACAAAGGAAGGGAGACACATACCTGCACCTACCTGCATGCCACCAGTGAGTACTGCCCCTCAGCAAAGCCTGACCACCTGGGCTGTGTCCTCCATCAGAGCTCCCCAACATTTGTGGGTCTGACTCCCTTGGAAAATGGTAGCATCTGTTCAGCAACAGACAGAGTACAGGAGCCAGCAGTGACCCTCTGTAGAGAGCCACCACTCCAGCTGACAGAAGCCCATGTGCCCAGCCCCTGGGCAGCAAATGCACTTTGCGGTCCTCATGCTCTGGTGCCTGACCTGCACTCAGGTGCACCTCAAGCCATCCTCCCTACTGAGAAGTGGGGCCGGGGAGGGGGAATTTCTTTCTTTCTTTTTTTTTTTTTTTTTTTTTTTGAATGTACTGGAAGTGAATAGCTTATTCTTAAACTTTTCTTTGGATCCTTCCTCCATTTTTTTATATTCATTTTCTATTTTAGTTTTATTGAACAATTATAGGTCTTCTGTAAGCTTCTTTTATTATTCCATTAGGAGAAAGACTTTGACACTCTTTCTTTGAAAAATAAAATGAAGGCACGGGTATTCACTGTATCTGTGGGTTTTCTTCTTCATGCCACAATTGTAACATTGCTCTTCTAAAATGAAGTAGAATTTAGTGATTATGGAATTATATCTTTCACATATGCCCTTCTGGAAGCAAAATGCTGATATCCTCAGGTGTCAAAGCCATTTGAGAAAGCAAATCATGTCCATATGCTGGTGGGTCTTGTCTGCCATAACTTCAGAATTTAAGGAACCCATGCTGATATTTTGGTAAAGTAGGGGTCACTTCCTTGAACCTTGCCCAGGGGTCAAATTTTGCTTCTGATTTGGAGCATAGGAAACCAATATCACTTCAAAAAGTGGCGATAATATTGGGAATTTTTAAGGTGGAAACCGAATTTTGATCAATTAGAATTATTTAAAGTGTATTTTATGAGTGTCGGCTGGGCAGCTATGCGGCACAAATGAACAGTTTTTTTTTTTTTCCTTCTTCTTTTAAACTTTAATTCCAGTATAGTTAACACACTGTTTTATGAGTTCATTCATTTAACATTTACTCGGCATCTGGGTCTGTCAGGCAATGGGGTCTGTCAGGCTTGGGGACAGAGGTCTGAGGAAGACATGCGAGCAGAGGTCATGAAGCAGGGAGACAGACAGTGGAGGAGGGGATAATTTAGCCAGGGATGAGGGCTGTGAAACAAGGGAACAGACCAGACCTGAGGTGACCAGGGAGGCCTCCCTGACCCTCCATCTCAGGTCACTAGCTGCCATTTTGCCATTCAGGCTGTCCCCTTCTAGCAGGCCCTAGTGCCTTCTCTTTGGTGGCTTTTGATCAGCGAGGGGGAGGGAATTCAGAAACCACTCTTACTGAAATCACACACTGAGTGAGAATCAGGAAGCTCTGAGGGTCAGAGACTGTGCAAAACACCTTCCAGGAGCAAGTGCTCAAGTAGTTTGCTCTCCCTCCAGAAGTGACTGCAATTGGCTGATAATCAACAAAACACTCCACTCCCCAGAAAAAAAGGTCTCTGGTCATCTGTCACATTGGTCATTTCTTAGCCCTCATTCTAGACAAAGAGAAGTATGATCTGAAATTGAGGAGAAGTGCATATTTTCCCAGTTGCCTGAAATACTTACTTTCAAGATTTAGAGTTGGATCCAGTATGGCCACTCAGGGCCACAAGACAAGGTTTGCAGAGACAGTAGTTTCTCAGGGGCACAGGATAGACATTCCTCTTGTCAAATAGGAGCCTGTTCACCTACATCCTTGGGTCCAGTCCATCCAAACTCAAGGTCCAGAAGGGCCACTCTGCAAGGCTTGTCCCCAGCAAGCTGTGCACTCCCCACTGTCTCCTCTCAGAACCTGGATGCCTGGCTCTTTAACCTCTAACCAAGCTTTTTTCTCAGGATCTCTCCTCTATCCTGACAATTATGAAGATGTCATGATATTTTGTCTAATCCCTGGGTCACTTTCCAATGAGCTCTCCTTGGGGTTCCAGCCCCGGAAAGTCAGTGTCACACAGATAGCCCAGAAATTTTGAACACACGTGTCTCCTACATGCCTTCCTCTCTTAAGTGACACTGTTACCCACTGCAAACTGTGCATTCCCACCACTGCCCCCAAACTGCCCCCATCCTCTCCCTTGACCACAGTGGGTCATTACCTTCTTACCCCTCCTGCCGAAGGAGACTCCTCACCCACTCCACTCACCCATACCACTCTAGTTATGTGACCATCTCCTCCTCAAGGCAACCCTCAGTGCAGCCCCACCCTGCATTCCTACTCAACATTATTTTCAGAACCACCCTGTGGCTCCTGATCTCAGGTGCCTCACCTTGTCCCAGTCTGTGTACAGACCTCATGCCCCTTCTTAGCTTGTCAGCCCTGGAAGAGGATGACAGTGGCAGTCTCTCCCTCAAGGTCAATGGAAAGAGGCAAGGAAAGAAGAGAAAGTCCCTACCTTAGGGAAGGGAAGCAGAAAAAAAATAATCAAATAGGATGTAATGGAGTTACTGCTCCTATAGAACTTCAAGATGTTTGGTGAACTGAAAAATATATAAATTGCAATAGGAATCAAGAGGTAGAAGTTATCTCTCTGCCCAAGAATTACTCAAAGGTGAGAGGGAGGCTGAGCCTCAGAGGCTGGCTTTCTGATTGGCATGACCCTCTGGTCAATGGGGCATCAGGAATGCCTGCACACGGGTCACAGAATGGCTTGACTCAGGGAGCTGCTGGAGGATCAATGCTTTCAGACTTTTACCTTTCAACCCTGGGTGTTGTATGGGGGCAAAAGAGTGTGGGTGGGAGTCATATGGGATGCAGGGGTTAGCTCATCACATAACCCTGTATAACCCTGTATAATGACAGCAAGCAGGACCATTGGGAGGCTCGCGGGTCATGGCTCATGGGAGAGCAAGTGTCAGTGGGCTGAGGCTGACTATAGTAATGAGGGATTGGCATTATGGCCATTCTTTAGGTACAGTAGTTCAAACATAATGACTACATAGATGCATGTGAGGGTGGACATGGGAGTGGAGATGGGAATGTAACCACTGACCAAAAGAAGGACTAGCAAACCAACACCGTGGCTTTGGTGGGATGAATGTTTCATGACTCACTGTCAACCTCGAGAGATCCCTCCTCTGAAATGTGTCACAGGACTTGCCTCCTGCTCACCATAACATCCTCTTAGGAACTCCCAGGGCATCATTCCCATCACCCTTTTCCTTCCAGGCTTTCCAGGTTGCTGCATCTGCTTCCAAGTCTTGGGACTGCATGCACATCTCTCCTCCCAGCTTGAAAGTGGGGGCTCATGCCCATGTGTGGCAGTGTTCTACATGAACAACGGCCTAGAACACCAATTATCCCTGTCAGCCTTCCCAGTTAGTGTTCATCATGTTGGAAAACTCATACTTTAGGGAAAGTCTTTACAGTGCAACTCTGACCCCCTGGAGTCAGTGGCACCCCACAGGTGAGGAGCACAGTTTCTCATGTCAAACATGAGGCACAGCTCCATGGCCCCCAGGCCACATGTGACTTTGACCAACTAACTAGCATTTGGAGCTTCCCACTACCACAACAGCCTTAATGATTGCCTAGAAGAACTCACAGAACTCAGTTAAGTGCCATACTGAGGACTTCCATCTTATCATAAAGGATAAAATCAGGTCCAGAAATATGAAAAGAGGTAAAGACAAGTATGGGAGTGTCCCAACACAAAGCTTCCAGGTCATCAGGAGACATCATCATCCCAGCACATGTATGTCTGCATACTGACCAGAAAGCTCAACTGAGCTTGAAGTCCAGAGTTTTTACTGGAGTGTAATTATCACTGGCCACATGACAGAGCTTGGTCCCCAGTTCCCACCCCTCTTCTCCATTTTTTTTTAAATTTATTTTTTCAGTGTTCCAAGATTCATTGTTTATGTACCACACACAGTGCTCCATGCAATACATGCCTTCCTTAATACCCACCACCAGGCTCACTCAACCCCCGCCCATTCCCCTCAAAAATGCTCAAATTGTTTCTCAGAGTTCACAGTCTCTCATGGTTGATCTTCCCCTCCAATTTACCCAAATCATTTCCCCTCTCCTTTTCCCAGTGTACTCCATGTTATTCCTATGCTCCACAAGTAAGTGAAACCATATGATAATTGACTCTCTCTGCTTGACTTATTTCACTCAGCATAATCTCCTCCAGTCCCGGCCATGATGATACAAGAGTTGGGTATTCATCCTTTCTGATGGAGACATAATACTCCATTATCTATATGGACCATATCTTCTTTATCCATTCATCTGTTGAAGGTCATCTTGGCTCTCTCCACAGTTTGGTGACTGTGGCCAATGCTGCTATGAACACTGGCATACAGATGGCCCTTCTTTCACTACATCTGTATCTTTGGGGTAAATACCCAGTAGTGCAATTGCAGGGTCACAGGGCATCTCTATTTTTACTTTCTTAAGGAATGTCCACACTGTTTTCCAGAGTGGCTGCACCAACAGTGTACAAGGGTCCCCCCTTCTTCATACCCTCTCCGACACTTGTTTCTTACTGTCTTGTTAATTTTGGCCATTGTAACTGGTGTAAGGTGGTATCTCAATGTGGTATTATTTGAATCTTCCTGATGGCTAATGATGATGAACGTTTTTTTTTTTTTTTTTTCCCGTGTCTGTTAGCCATTCGTATGTCTTCTTTACAGAAGTGTCTGTTCATGTTTTCTATCCATTTTTGACATTATTGCCTGTTTTTTGAGTGTTGAGTTTGAGGAGTTCTTTATAGATC
This sequence comes from Eira barbara, assembly GCA_020311275.1. Lineage (NCBI taxonomy): Eukaryota > Metazoa > Chordata > Mammalia > Carnivora > Mustelidae > Eira > Eira barbara. Next base: position 100,166 of record JAHRIG010008294.1, on the reverse strand, counting down.
TTGAATACCAGCCCTCTGTCTGTCGTGTCATTTGTGAATATCTTCTCCCATTCCATGGGTTGCCTCTTTGTTTTGTTGACTGTTTCCTTTGCTGTGCAGAAGCTTTTTATCTTGATGAATTCCCAAAATTTCATTTTCACTTTTGTTTCCATTGCCTTTGAAGACATCCCTTGAAAGAAGTTTATGTGGCTGATGTCAAAGAGGTTACTGCCTATATTCTGCTTTAGGATTTTGCTAGATTCCTGCCTCGTGTTGTGGTCTTCTATCCATTTTGAATTTATTTTTGTTTGTGCTGCAAGAGAATGGTCAAGTTTCATTCTTCGATACATAGCTGTCCAATTTTCCCAGCACCATTAATTAAAGAGCCTGTCTTGTTTCCACTGGATTTCCCCCCCAATTTGTCAAAGATTATTTGACCACAGAATTGTGGGTCCATATCTGGGCTATCTACTCTGTTCCACTGGTCATGTGTCTGTTTTTGTGCCAGGACCCAGCTGTCTTCGTGATCACAGCTTTGTAGTAAAGCTTGAAATCTGGCAACAGAATACCCCCAGTTTTGTTTTTCTTTTTCATTATTAACTTAACAATTCAGGGTCTCTTCTGTTCCCATACAAATTTTTGGATTGTTTGCTCCAGCACTTTGGAAAATTGATTGTGGGATTTTGATCAGGACGGTATTGAAAGTATAGATTGCTCTAGGCAGTAAGACATTTTACCAATGTTTATTCTTCTGATCCATGAGCATGGAATTTTTTTTTCCATATTTTTGTGTCTTCTTCAGTTTCTTTCATGAGTGTTCTCTAGTTCCTCGAGTACAGATCTTTGCCTCTTTGGTTAGGTTTATTCACAAGTATCTTATGGTTCTTGGTGCTATAGTAAATGGAATCAATTCTCTAATTTCCCTTTCTGTATTTTCATTGTTACTATGTAAGGAAGCAACTGATTTCTGTGCATTGATTTTGTATCTTGCCACATTACTGCATTGCCAAATGAGTTCTAGTAGTTTTGGGGTGGAGTCTTTTGGGTTTCAATATAAAATGTCATGTCATCTGTGAAGATAGAGAGTTTCATTTCTTCTTTGCCAATTTGAATAACTTTTAATTCTTTTTGCCTTCTGATTGCTGTTGCTAGGATTTCTAGTACTATGCTGAGCAACATTGGCAAGAGTTGGCATCCTTGTCGTGTTCCTTGTCAAAGGGAAGGCTGTATGCTTTTTCCCTTTGAGAATGATATTTGCTGTGAGTTTTTCACAGATAGACTTTATGAATTTGAGGAATGTTCCCACTCTCTATACTTTGAAATGTTTTATCAGGAACGGATGCTGTATCTTGTCAAATGATTTTTTGGCTTCAATTGAGAGGACCATGTGGTTCTTCTCTCTTCTCTTATTGATTTGTTCTATCACATTTACTGATTTTTGAATGTTGAACCACCCTTGTATCCCAGGGATAAATCCCACCTGGTCATGGTGGATAATCTTTTTAATGTACTGTTGGATCCTATTAGCTAGGATCTTGTTGAGAATCTTGGCATCTATATTCATCAGGGATATTTGTCTGAAATGCTCCTTTTTGATAGGGTCTTTGCCTGATTTGGTGATCAGGGTAATGCTGGCTTCATAGAAAGAGTCTGAAGTTTTCCTTCTGTTTCTATTTTTTTGAAACAGCTTCAGGATAATAGGTATTATTTCTTCTTTTAATGTTTGGTAGAATTCTCCAGGGTATCCATCAGGTCCTGGGCTCTCCTTTTTTGGGAGGTTTTTGATCACTGTTTCAATCTCATTACTAGACATTGGTCTATTCAGGTTGTCAATTTCTTCCTCATTCAGTCTTGGAAGTTTATAGGTTTCCAGGAATGCATGCATTTTTCCTAGGCTGCTTAAATTATTGGCATATAAATATTGATAATAATTGCTGATGATTGTTTCTATTTCCTTCGTGTTAGGCGTGGTTTTTCCCCTTTTATTCGTAGTTATATTAATTTGGATCATTTCTCTTTTCTTTTGGATTAGTTTGGCCAGTGGTTTATCAATCTTATTGATTCTTTCAAAGAACTAGCTTCTAGTTCCAATGATGTGTTCTACTGTATCTCTAGTTTCTATCTCATTGATCTCTGCTCTAATCTTGATTATTTCCCTTCTTGTGTGTGGGGTTGGCTTAATTTGTTCTTAATTTGTTGTTGATTTTCCAGTACTTTAAACTGTAAAGAGAGCTTGTGTATTCTGTATTTAAAAAAAAAAAAATTAATGAGGCTTTGATGACTAGGTATTTCCCTCTTAGGACCTATTTTGCTGTATCCGATAGGGGTTGGACCAATGTGTTTTCATTCTCACTGGTTTCCATGAATTGTTCCATCCCCAGATTTGGAAACTTTTTATCCAGAATTTGTTCAACTATTTTTCTAGTCTTCTCTATTTCTCCCCCCATCCAGGGATTCCAATAATTGTGATGTTGGAATGTTTCATGGCTTCATTTATTTCCCTGATTCTGTTTTCATGGCTTCAAAGCTTTTTGTTCCATGCCTTCTCCTGATCCCTTTTCTCTATCAGTTTGTCCTCTAGATCACTAATTCTATCTTCTGCTTTGTTTACTCTAGCTATTAAAGTATTTAGATTAGATTGGATCTCATTGATAGCATTTTTAACTTCTGTCAGGTCAGCTCTCACTTCTGCCCTTAGAGATCTATTTTGTCACAGATGGTTTTCTCCAACCTAGTCATTGCCTGAATAATTGTTACCCTGAAATCTCTTTACAATGTACTGTTTATGTCCATATCTAATAGGCCTGATGGAGAGGGCTCAATCGCTGAATTTTTCTTCTGTTAGGTGTTCCTCCTCCTAGTGATTTCGGTGAGAGGTGGTTGAGGGAATGTATAGTTGAATATATTAACTTTGATCCAGGCAAGGTGCACCCTGGAATGTTTCAGAACAATCAGAAGTCAACACCAAACAGAAGGAAAAAATAAAAAAAAGAGAGAAAGAGAGAAAACTCAGGCAGAATGAGGCCCCAAAATTAAGATTTATAAGGTTTATAAACAAGAATGTACAAACAAAAATATTGACAAATGACAAGAAAAAAAAAAGAAAAAGAACCCAGCCAAAATGAACCCCGAGAATAAGATTTGTGTAATACCAGAAGAAAAAAAAAAAAAAATACACAGAAGCACTGACAGAAGTGAAAGTTGGGTGGGTTGCTATAAATCTTCAACGTGGGCAAAGAAGGTTATTTGGGTTCTTCCTGAGTGTATCTTGGTATCTTTGTTAAATGACTCGACTTTCCAGAGATAAAGGGAGATTAAAACTGGTTATGACATAGGGTTAGTATTGAATAGGGAAAACGGATTAACTTGAAGCTCATATCTATATGTATATTTTTAAAAAGGAAAGAAAAATAAAGTACAGGTATATGTATGAAAAAAGTTCAAGTTAAAAGGTTATTATGGAATATGGTGTATTAAACATCTAGTTGTAATGGTAAATAGGTTAAAAATTAAAGGAACAAGAATTGTGAGAATGAATTTTTTAAAAAGTGTCTATGAAATATATGTGTTTTAGGGCAATACCAGGAGCTTAATGAGTCATCAGCTGCAGGGTGCACATAGTACAGAAGGCTGAGGGCCTAGATAGCACTGGCTGGCACCCAGACAGACTTTCTCAAGTGCAGGCAGGAGTGTGCCCACCTGAGAGGTCCCAGCACTCTACTTCTAAGAGATTAGAAGATCTGGCTGAAATCATTAGCTCAAGGGCTCAACCCTCTAAACATATGGTTGGTTTCTCCAGCATGGCAAGTCTCCTCCTGGAACTCTGCAGGGAGTACCACCAGTGCCATTATTAGCATAAACGCAGGTGTGTCCCAACAGGCCCCTTAAAGACAGCTAAATCAGTTGCTCAGGAACTTCCAAGGATTTAGATAGAGTTCTATCTCAGGAATCTGGGGCAAAGAATGGACCAACTCTTTATGATACCTCAGTCTTATTTGGACATTTTTCCAAGTTTATCTCAGTATGAGGCCAAGTTTGATGATTCAAACAATTTCACTTTAGGTTTCAGAACAAACCAGTTACAGTAGGAAATGTGCAGGGGCAGAAGAACAGGTATTTTATCATGACATTTCCTTTATATTGGTCTTCACTGGGAATTTAAGGGTGGATCAGTTTTGGAAAACTCAAATAGAAATTACAAATAACTCCCTCTCTGATTTAAAACATTCACAATTTGGAATATTACACAGCCTAAAAGGAATGAAATCTCGCCATTTGTAACAACATGAATGGAACTAGAATATTACGCTAAACAAAATAAGCCAGTCAGAGACAAACAAATACTATACGATTTCATTCATATGTGGAATTTAAGAAACAAAACAAATAAGCAAAGGGACCAAAGGGGGGTGGATAAAGAGATAAAGAGAGATAAAGGGAGATAAAGAGATAAAGAGAGAAGCAAACCAAGAAACAGAGTCTCAACTATGGATAACAAAATGATGGTTACCAAAGGGGAGGTGGGTGGGGGGGTTGAACTGGTGTTGGGGATTAAGGAGTGCACTTGTGATGAGTAATCACTATTGTATAAAAGTGTTGCATCTCCATATTGTACACCTTTAAACTAATATCACACTGTATGTTAACTAACTGGAATTCAAATAAAAATTAAAAAAAAACACAAAAATGTGAAAACAAGACAACATTTAAGAAAGTTGATTCTTTATTGTATTAACTTAAAGTTTCTGTCTACACTGTAAATATTAGATTGTTCATTAACGGTGTGCCTGGATTAAAGAGAGCTGTGTTTCTTAGATAGCTGTAATGATATAATGAGTTAATAAATTTCACAGTGTAATGAGTACATTTTTTAAAGATTTTTATTTATTTACTTGTCAGAGAGACACACAACAAAAGAGGAAACAAAAGCAAGGGAGTGGGAGAGAGAGAAGCGGTTTTCCATGGAGAAGAGAGCCCAATGCGGGGCTCAATCCCAGGACCCCAGGATCATGACCAGAACTAAAGGAAGACACCCAATGACTGAGTCACCTGGCACCACTGGGAAGGGCTTCTAGAAATGTCTCCAGGCAGTGCTGGGAGGGTTGTGCCACATGGATCTGAATCTCCCACTAGCTAATTTTGGTCTCTCTTAGACATCAGTTACTGCTGACCCACATTGGTCAGCACAAAGAGCCAAAATTTTGCTTGACACATTAAATTTTAAAAATGTGTCCAAATTAGTACATTCTTAAAATGTAAAATGTAAAATTTGGTGTGGGCATTTTGACTATTAAACCCACATGCTAGCATCCAAAACTTCCATGTTCAATATTGTTTCTGAGGTCTTTTCCTGTTTACATGGCTTCCTGTATTCCCATTACAGTTTCGGGGGTCTAAAAACTAATTGCTGACCAAGTTTTCTCAATTAAATATCATAGTGTGTAGAAATCGGCCCTCCCCACCCAATTGAAGTTTTGGAGTCATCAGCTGCAAAATCTCCACCAGAAGGATCAGATCAAATTTCTGTGGTAGAAAACCAAAAAGTGTGAATGAGGAAGGGTTGGAGGGGAGGAGCAGTCAGTATTTGTTTGGATATATTTAGTGTTCTCCATTTTCTGAGTCCCACCAGGACTGTGCAGTGTAAGGATGAGGCTAACCATTGACACTAATGTGTCCTCCTCTTTTTGATCCTTTATGCCCTAGTGAACTGGCTCACTCACCTCAGAAACTGCTGGCAAACCTGAACTCTTCCCACAACCACGACATGATGGTTTCTTGCGGTCAACCCTTTGATGGAAACAGCCCAGTGCTTTTTCCATCATGGAGCTGTCTGAGAACAGTAAGTAGTGAGGCCAAGTAATTGCCTTGGAGAGTAATCAGATTGGTCTCTGCACACATAATGCCTTCAACCTTTTCTTCTGGCTCAGACCCCAGAGGATAGGTAAAATGCTTCTGAAGCTTCACGGAGTTCCAATGATAACCCCAGATCTGGCTTTGGGAAAGATAGAAGGTGACGTGGGATCCTGTGAAGGATGAGAATGAGGCCTGGGGACTTCCCATGAGGACCCACAATGGGAGACTGAGGCCCCACAGGGAGGCTGTGCACACACCTGTTCAGCACTGCCCCTAGGACAGAACTGGGCTTGGTTGGGAGCCAAGGACAACACTAGTTAGCATCTTTGCATGCTTCCTCTGGTGCAGACACAGGTTAAGTATTCCTTGGGCCTTCCTTTTCTCCACCTCTTGGCCTCGGCCTACATGTTCTGGCTTTTCTACAGTCTCAACTGGTCCTCCTTCCCTCCTCCCTGCAAGCCACTGGATGTGCTACTCAGCACCTCTCCCTGCTGCCTCCTGCAATCTCTTAGGAAGTCATGTGCATCCCTGTGATTTCAAGGGGCATCTTTTCCCTGAAAAGAGATCTTGGTCTCCAGCATCCGTATCTGAACCTCTGGAGTCAGGCACAAATCATTGTCCCTCCACATCTCTGTCTGGTGGTCTCACACATGCTTCTGTGTGAATCCTTCAATGATTTCAACACCTTTTAGCCGTGCTGGTACTCATTATGTTAGTGTAGGCATTCAAATCTCCATTCTGACCACATGGCATCCTTGATGATCCCTGCATTGCTCAAGATGGAAGGCAAAGAATAGACCATGGCTCCTTTCTCCCTCATCTGGCCCCACGCCCACATCTGCACCTCAATCACCCTGCATGGTGTTTGTCCTAGGACAAGCTGGACTCTGCTCCCTTCTCCAGTTCTGCAGCTCCCATTCTCTCTAACCAGGACAGCCTCTAACTGGTCCCCCTGCTTCCACTCTTTTCTTCCATAGCATTCTTACACAAGCAGAAACATTGATCTACTTAAAATATGAAGGATGTGTCCTCCCTGGATACGTCCCATAGGGCTTAGAATGAAGCCCACTGTCTTGGTGCCTGAGTGGTGTCACCTGCCTGGCCTGCCACCCTCCTTTTATTATATTATCTCCCCTGTGATATCACACTCTTCCCCAGGCCTCCCCCATTGGGTAATAAGGCAGGCCATAGGTAGCTGGGGTCTTGGGAAGTTCCATGTCATGTGGCCCAGGGCTTAGCTTGTCTCCTCATGACATTGTTATGATAAACAGGTCCCTGTTCCAGGACAGCTAGGGATGGAGCTCTCTCAGGGGTCCCACTGCTGAAACATGGATCTCCCTGGCAGAAGTACACATGGCTTGTGGGCACTGCTCACTTCTGCAACTGGAAGCATCCCATATGTCTTCCAACATTCACTCCTACCCATCTGTTCTTCCTGTTAGAGCATATGGACTTCACCCTATGGACTTCACTCACCGAGTCTCTCCTAATTATTGTTTATACTTCTCCTTTGTCTTGTACGAGAGATCTTTCTTCTGATCATCACACGCCCACACCACAGCAGGCCCTGTCTGATGCTCATGTTCCAGCAGAGGAAGCTGACTTGTGGAGTAAGTCACTGGCTGAGGTCACAGAGCTGATAGGAGGTGATGGCAGGTTCCCCCAGGGCCATGTATGTTGACAGCCCATGCTTTTAATGAGCATCTGACATTTACGGAGAAGTTCCATGGGTGCTGGTTCTCCTCTTGGCACTTCCACAGCAGCTCTGAGGTGAATGCTGACCCATGTTGGAGCACTTCCGTTGTCATCTGTGTGGAGATGATAGGGACCCACTAGGTGGACCTGCCACTTGTCTCTCCAGATTTATCTCCAGCCACTCACTGCTTTGCCTGTTTTGCTTTAGCAACAAGTCATAGCTCTTGGAACCTTATACATGACAAATATCCATTGCCGTGGGAATTCTGACTCTATCCCTGCCCTCTCTCTCTAAGTCAACTCCTTGTAGCATCTCTTCCAAGCAGTGTCCTCTGTCTCCCCTTCCAGGTGACACTGTTCCCAGGTCTCACCCTAGGGTAGTGTGCTGTCTCAGATCTTCTCTAATGGGGCACTGTATCCAAGTCTCTCCTTCTGGTGGACCTGCTGTACCAGGTCTCCTGCTCTGGGTGGTCACTGGCCCAAGTCTCTTGCTCTGGGAGGGGTGCTCTGTCTCAGTTCTTCTGCTGGTGGAGGGGGCACTCTTCCAGGTCTCCTGCTTTGGTGGGGGGTTGTCTCAGGCCTCCCCCTCTGGGAGGGTGCTCTCCCAGATCTTCCCTAGGGGTGCACTGTCTCAAGGTCTCATGCGCCAGGTGGGGGCAATCTCCAGGTATCCCAATATGGGTGGGGAGCTGCTATCCCAGGTCTGTTGCTCTTGAGGGGTCACTATACCAGGTCTCCTTCTCTAGGGGTGGTGTTGACCCAGGTCTCTTTCTCTGGAGGTGGGGGCACTGCCCCAATGCTTCTGTTCTGATCGGAGGGGGGGGCACTGTCCCAGGTCTCCTGTTCTAGGATGGTGCTGTTCCAGGTACGCTTTTTCTGGTGAGGGTGTGTGTGTGCCATATCCAGGTCTTCTGATCCAGCAGTGATGAATTACCCAGTAGGCAAACCAGGCCCTAAGAGCACATAAAAGGCAGGACACCAACCCATGAAAATATCTAGAAGGAAACTTATAAGAATATTGTTCCTCCTCCCAAGTTTGCAAATATAATCTCCTGTGACTCCTTTTGGAAGATATTTACTTTGCATTTCTTTGATTACTGGTCCTGCTGAATACACTTTTCCAAGTTCCTTGGCTTTCTATATTTCTTCTCTATGATCTTTCACTGTCCTTTCCACTATTTTTGTATCAGAGGCTTAGAGATTTTTCTGTTGTGTATGACACATATATTTTCTGTTTTTGTTTGTTTGTTTGTTTAAGCTTAAAATTTGTGTGTGTGTGTGTGTTTGTACATTCATCTTAAATGTACATCATTTGATTTCCATCTGAATTTGATCAAAAAGAAACGAAGAAAACAATATTTTTCCCTCAAAGAAAGTGAGGCTCGCCGTGGCAGGAGGTGGGTATTCTTCCTCAATGCTGTCTCCAGATGTTCGTAAGAGGTTTTCCAAGAATTCTAGGGCACAGAGCACCTGTCAGCACATTGGTGGTGTTGCTCAAGAATAACTCAGTGAATGGCATCTGAATGGCTCAGTGGGTTAAGCCTCTGCCTTTGGCTCAGGCCATGATCTCAGGGTGCTGGGATTGAGACCCACATAAGGCTCTCTGCTCAGCAGGGAGCCTGCTTCCCCCTTTGTCTCTGCCTGCCTCTCTGCCTGATTGGGTTAGGGTTAGGATTTAAAAAATAATAACTAAGGGAACATTGTTTATTGTGGACAAAAGGCTAGAGTATATGGAGCCAGTTGGTTACCAGGTGCGAATTGAAGTGCCACTGTTGGGCCACCCACAGCAATAAGGCAGTAAAGTGTGCAATGTGATAACATTTTTTTTTTTAGAAAGTTGATATCATGTGGTATCTGTTTGACATATCTCCTGGAGAAACATTTCTCTCTGTTTCTCTTTCTCTCTCCGTCTGTCTTTCTCGGTCTTATCTCTATATGTCTCTGTCTCTGTCTTTCATACACACAGAGACACACAGACACACACACTTACACTCATACTGCATGGAGTCACACAAGACATCTAAACCCAAAGCCTCATGCACACATACCCACACCACCCACCGGGAGCACAATGGTTTCCTAGAACTATAGAAACACAGACATAATTTCTCACCTGGGGATTCTGCCTTTCCCTCACACCCCCAAGTCTCGGTCCTAACAGGAACCTGTGTGTCTGTGTGTCTGTGTGCATGTCTGTGTATGGAAAGTACCAATAACTATTAGAAAGCTACTTTGAAGGGTAGTAGGGTTCTGTCTCTTCCTATCTCTTAACATTCCAAAATTTCCAGCATCTTTCCCATTTTTTTAAAGTAAACTCATTGCTGACATGGGCTTCAAACTCACAACCCTGAGATCAAGAGTCACATGATCTACAGACTGAGCCAGCCAAGTACACCAATGAATTCACATCTTAATGCTTGTCTTAGATGTACTCATCCAAAAATGGCAATTCAGTCACTCTTTCGTCTTTGTTGGGAAGTTTAATTTGTATTCTGCTGATGGCCTTATCAAAGCTATGTAAAAATCAGAGAACTATTTGTGGTCGAGGCTACAAACTATTCATCAAAAATCCACCCGCTTGGCCACAGCTGGACTCAATTTCCCAGCAACTCTTGCAGTTAGGTGTGGCCATGTGACTAGGTGCTGGCAAGTGGGATGTGACAGGATGTGATAGAAGCCATTTCCAGTCCAGAGCTTTGAAGAAGCATGTGTAATCCCTTCAGACTCTACATTTCCCCTCAACTTCCTTGAGTAAAATGACCATGTGGCCCTGGTGGGGACACAAGACTTAAACACCCCGGAACCTCTGGAGGAGGACAGATGCCCAATCACCAGAAATGCCCACTTAGAACTCCTCAAAGAGAAAGAAATACACCCCATGATGTCGGACAATAGAAAAAGTGTGGACTCTTTGTTACTGCAGTTCAGTCCACTCTAATATAGCAGTGAACCAAAAAAAAAAAAAAAAAAAAAAAAAAAGGGTAAAATGTGGCCAGTTTGTAAAAGGGTTGTTAAACCAAAAAATATTCATTTTTGACTAATTTATTTATTTCAAACAACTCATCTTTAGAATAGTACCTCCCAAACTGGGGAGATCACTGGAAGCATTTGGGGAAATTTCAAAACTATAAAGTCTTGGGCTCCATACCCAGAGATGCTAAATCAGTAACCCTGGAGAGGAGCCCAGAAGTCTATAAATATTTTGAATTCCCAGAAAATGTGCACTCAACAGGCCTCCAGGGGTTTTGAGAAATTAAGATAGCATATCCATTAAAATTTAAATGTATGTCAATTTAATTTCTAGGGATATACCCCTGAAATAAAACCACTGGTCAGAATTATATGTGCTTATAAAGGCGCTGATTAAAGCATTATATGAAATAATTTTTAAAAAGAGAAAGATCCGATTAGGATGGAAGATGGCGGAGAAGTAACAGGCTGAGACGACAGCGGGTAGGAGGAGAACAGCTTGATAGCTCATCAAACCATTGTGGACACCTACAAATCCAACGGGAAATTGAAGAGAAGAAGAGCAACAAGTCTAGAAACAGAAAATCGATCACTTTCTGAAAGGTAGGACCTGCGGAGAAGTGAATCCAAAGCGACGGGAAGATAGACCCCGGGGGGAGGGGCCAGCTCCCGGCAAGCGGCGGAGCAACGGAGCACAAAATCGGGACTTTTAAAAGTCTGCTCCACTGGGAGACATCTCTCCAGAGGCTAAACCGGGGGAAAACACAGGCGGGATCCGCATAACCCCAGGTCCCTCAGGGTCACAGAAGTACCGGGGGTGTCTGAGGGCCACAGAGCTCGCAGGTATTAGAGCGTGGAAGCCGGCTACAGCGACAAAGCTGAGGAGTGAGCTCTCAGAAAGGGGTTACCTTGTGCCGGTCACAGGCTGGGTGGGCTCAGAGCGCGGCCAGAGGCCACGGAGACAGAAGCGACCAGGCGCTTTTCTCCAGGTTCCAGCAATTGACTGCTTTACTCAAGGCATGACCACAGGCCAGGGAGGCGGGGTATTTGGGCGCTTTTCTCTGAGGGCGCATTGAGGAGCGGAACCCCAAGCTCTCGGCTCCTCTGGACCGAGAGATTGGGAGGCCTCCATCTTCATTCCCGACCTCCGGAACTCTACGGAAAGCGCTCAGGGAACAAAAGCTCCTGAAAGCGAACCCGAGCGGATTACTTAGCCAGGCCCCTGGCAAGGGCGGTGCAATTCCGCGTGCGGCAAAGACACTTGAGAATCACTACGACAGGCCCCTCACCCAGAAGATCAACAAGAAACCCAGCCAAGACCAACATTGCTCACCAAGAACAGCGGAATTCAACAGCAGGAGAAAGCAAATCTTATCTGGACAAAATGACAAGACGGAAAAACTCACCTTAGAAAAAAGAACAAGAGGCCGTACCGAAGGATGGAGACCTACTCAATACGGATATTGGTAACATGACAGATCTAGAGTTCAGAATGACAATTCTCAAGGTTCTAGCCGGGCTCGAAAAAGGCATAGAAGATATTAGAGAAACCCTCTCCGGAGAGATAAAAGCCCTTTCTGGAGAAATAAAAGAACTAAAATCTAACCAAGTTGAAATCAAAAAAGCTATTAATGAGGTGCAATCAAAAATGGAAGCTCTCACTGCTAGGATAAATGAGGCAGAAGAAAGAATTAGTGACATAGAAGACCAAATGACAGAGAATAAAGAAGCTGAGCAAAAGAGAGACAAATAAATACTGGACCACGAGGAGAGAATTCGAGAGATAAGCGACACAATAAGGCGACACAACATTAGAATAATTGGGATTCCAGAAGAAGAAGAAAGAGAGAGGGGAGCAGAAGGTATATTGGAGACAATTATTGGAGAGAATTTCCCTACTATGGCAAAGGGAACAAACATCAAAATCCGGGAGATGCTAAGAATGCCCCTCAAAATCAATAAAAATAGGTCCACACCTCGTCACCTGATAGTAAAATTTACAAGTCTTAGTGACAAAGAGAAAATCCTGAAAGCAGCCCGGGAAAAGAAGTCTGTAACATACAAGGGTAAACACATTAGATTGGCAGCGGACCTATCCACAGAGACCTGGCAGGCCAGAAAGAACTGGCATAATATATTCAGAGCACTAAACGAGAAAACCATGCAGCCAAGAATACTATATCCGGCTAGGCTATCATTGGAAATAGAAGGAGAGATGAAGAGCTTCCAGGACAAACAAAAGCTGAAAGAATTTGCAAACACCAAACCAGCTCTACAGGAAATATTGAAAGGGGTCCTCTAAGCAAAGAGAGACCCTAAAAGTAGTACATCAGAAAGAAACAGAGACAATATACAGTAACAGTCACCTTACAGGCAATACAATGGCACTAAATTCATATCTCTCAATAGTTACCCTGAATGTTAATGGGCTACATGCCCCAATCGAAAGACACAGGGTATCAGAATGGATAAAAAAAAACAAAACCCATCAATATGCTGCCTACAAGAAACTCATTTTAGACCCGAAGACACCTCCAGATTTAAAGTGAGGGGGTGGAAAACAATGTACCATGCTAATGGACATCAGAAGAAAGCTGGGGTGGCAATCCTTATATCATATCAATTAGATTTTAAGCCAAAGACTATAATAAGAGATGAGGAAGGACACTATATCCTACTCAAAGGGTCTGTCCAACAAGAAGACCTAACAATCATAAATATCTATGCCCCTAACATGGGAGCAGCCAACTATATAAACCAATTAATAACAAAATCAAAGATATACATCGACAGTAATACAATAATAGCAGGGGACTTTAACTCTCCCCTCACTGAAATGGACAGATCATCTAAGCAAAAGATCAACAAGGAAATAAAGGCCTTAAATGACGCACTGGACCAGATGGACATCACAGATATATTCAGAACATTCTATCCCAAAGCAACAGAATATACATTCTTCTCTAGTGCACATGGAACATTCTCCAGAATAGACCATATCCTGGGTCATAAATCAGGTCTCAATCGGTACCAAAAGGTTGAGATCATTCCCTGCATATTTTCAGACCACAATGTTCTGAAGCTAGAACTCAATCACAAGAGGAAATTTGGAAAGAACGCAAACAAATACATGGAGACTAAACAGCATCCTTCTAAAAAATGAATGGGTCAACCAGGAATTTAAAGAAGAATTGAAAAAAAAAAAAATCATGGGAACAAATGATAATGAAAACAGAACGGTTCAAAATCTGTGGGACACAACAAAGGCAGTCCTGAGAGGAAAATACATAGCGGTGCAAGCCTTTCTCAAGAAACAAGAAAGGCCTCAAATACACAACCTAACCCTACACCTAAAGGAGCTGGAGAGAGAGCAACAAAGAAAGCCTAAACCCAGCAGGAGAAGAGAAATCATAAAGATCAGAGCAGAAATCAATGAAAGAGAAATTAAAAAAAAAAAACAACAATAGAACAAATCAACAAAACTAGGAGCTGCTTCTTTGAAAGAATTAATAAGATTGACAAACCCCTGGCCAGACTTATCAAAAAGAAAAGAGAAAGGACGCAAATGAATAAAATCATGAATGAAAGAGGAGAGATCACAACCAACACCCAAGAAATACAAACAATTATAAGAACATACTATGAGCAACGCTACGCTAACAAATTTGACAATCTGGAAGAAATGGATACATTTCTAGAGACATATAAACTACCACAACTGAACCAGGAAGAAATAGAAAGCCTGAACAGACCCATAACCAGTAAGGAGATTGAAACAGTCATCAAAAATCTCCAAACAAACAAAAGTCCAGGACCAGACGGCTTCCCAGGGGAATTCTACCAAACATTTAAAGAAGAATTAATTCCAATTCTCCTGAAACTGTTCCAAAAAAATAGAAATGGAAGAAAAACTTCCAAACTCATTCTATGAGGCCAGCATCACCTTGATCCCCAAACCAGAAAAGGATCCCACCAAAAAAGAGAATTACAGACCAATATCCTTGATGAACACAGATGCAAAAATTCTCACCAAAATACTGGCCAATAGGATCCAACAGTACATTAAAAGGATTATTCACCACGACCAAGTGGGATTTATCCCAGGGCTGCAAAGTTGGTTCAACATCCACAAATCCATCAACGTGATACAATACATTAATAAAAGAAAGAATAAGAACCATATGATACCCTCAATAGATGCTGAAAATGCATTTGACAAAGTGCAGCATCCCTTCCTGATTAAAACTCTTCAAAGCGTAGGGATAGAAGGCACATACCTCAATATTATCAAAGCCATTTATGAAAACCCACCTCAAATATCATTCTCAATGGAGAAAAACTGAAAGGTTTTCCACTAAGGTCAGGAACATGGCAGGGATGTCCGTTATCACCACTGCTATTCAACATAGTACTAGAAGTCCTAGACTCAGCAATCAGACAACAAAAAGAAATTAAAGGCATCCAAATTGGCAAAGAAGAAGTCAAACTATCACTCTTTGCAGATGATATGATACTATATGTGGAAAACCCCAAAGGCTCCACCCCAAAACTGCTAGAACTTATACAGGAATTCAGTAAAGTGTCAGGATATAAAGTCGATGCACAGAAATCAGTCGCATTTCTTTACACTAACAACAAGACAGAAGAAAGAGAAATTGAGGAGTCAGTCCCATTTACAATCGCACCCAAAACCATAAGATACCTAGGCATAAATCTAACCAAAGAGGCAAAGAATCTATACTCAGAAAACTATAAAGTACTCATGAAAGAAATTGAGGAAGACACAAAGAAATGGAAAAATGTCCCATGCTCAAGGATTGGAAGGACCTCAACCGCAGCAACTTCTTCCTAGGAACATCGCCAAAGGCAACAGAAGCAAGGGCAAAAATGAACTATTGGGATTTCATCAAGATCAAAAGCTTTTGCACAGCAAATTAAACAGTTAACAAAACCAAAAGACAACTGACAGAATGGGAGAAGATATTTGCAAATGACATATCAGATAAAGGGCTAGTATCCAAAATCTATAAAGAGCTTATCAAACTCAATACCCAAAGAACAACTAATCCAGTCAAGAAATGGGCAGAGGACATGAACAGACATTTCTCCAAAGAAGACATCCAGATGGCCAACAGACACATGAAAAAATGCTCCACATCACTCGCCATCAGGGAAATACAAATCAAAACCACAATGAGATATGACCTCACACCAGTCAGAATGGCTAAAATTAACAAGTCAAGAAATGACAGATGCTGGCGAGGATGCGGAGAGAGGGGAACCCTCCTACACTGCTGGTGGGAATGCGAGCTGGTGCAACCACTCTGGAAAACAGTGTGGAGGTTCCTCAAAAACTGAAAATAGAGCTACCCTATGACCCAGCAATTGCACTACTGGGTATATATCCTAAAGATACAAATGTGGTGCTCCAAAGGGGCACGTGCACCCGAATGTTTATAGCAGCAATGTCCACAATAGCCAAACTGTGGAAAGAACCTAGATGTCCATCAACAGATGAATGGATAAAGAAGATGTGGTATATATACACAATGGAATACTATGCAGCCATCAAAAGACATGAAATCTTGCCATTTGCGACGACGTGGATGGAACTAGAGGGTATCATGCTTAGCGAAATAAGTTAATCAGAGAAAGACAACTATCATATGATCCCTTTGATATGAGGAAGTGGAGATGCAATGCGGGGGGGTTCTGGGGAGGTAGGAAAAGAAAAAATGAAAAGATGGGATTGGGAGGGAGACAAATCATAAAAAGACTCAATCTCAAAAAGCAGATTGAGGGTTGCTGGGGGGCGGGGGGACAGGAGAGGGAGGTGGGGAAATGGACATTGGGGAGTGTATGTGCTATGATGAGTCCTGTGAAAAATGTAAACCTGGCGATTCACATACCTGTACCCCTGGGGATAAAAATACATTATATGTTTATTAAAATGAAAAAAAAATAAAATAAATAAAAAGAGAAAGATCCCTGATGTCTATCATCAGGGGAAGATTTCAATAAGTGATGGGCTACTCATCTGTGAGGTGATAAGGTGCTAGGATTTAGTATTTCACATAGAGATCTAACCGTATTTGATATAAAATGAAATTGTTGCTTAAAATACAAATATAATGTCACTTCTTTTTAATGCTGTATGAGTTCTAGAAGTTTGAGGGTGGAGTCTTTTGGGTTTTCCATATAAAGAATCATGTCATTTGTTAAGAGAGAGAGTTTGACTTCTTCCTTGCCAATTTGGATAACTTTTATTTCTCTTTGTTGTCTGATTGCTATTGCTAGGACTTCTAATACTATGTTGAACAAGAGTGGTGAGAGTGGGCATCCCTGTCGTGTTCCTGATCTCAATGGGAAGGCTGTGAGCTTTTTCCCATTGAGGATGATATTTGCTGTGGGTCTTTCATAGATAGCTTGATGAAGTTCAGGAATGTTCCCTCTATCCCTATACTGTGAAGCATTTTAATCAGGAACGGATGCTGGATTTTGTCAAATGCTTTTTCTGCATCAATTGAGAGGACCATGTGCTTCGTCTCTCTTCTCTTATTGATTTGTTCTATCACATTGATTGATTTGCGAATGTTGAACCATCCTTGTAACCCAGGGATGAATCCTACCTTGTCATGGTGGATAATCTTTTTAATGTGCTGCTGGATCCTGTTTGCTAGGATCTTGCTGAGAATCTTAGCATCCATATTCATCAGGGTTATTGGTCTGAACTTCTCCTTCTTGGTAGGGTTTTTGTCTGGTTTGGGGATCAGGGTAATGCTGGCTTCATAAAAAGAGTCTGGAAGTTTTCCTTCTGCTTCAGTTTTTTGAAACAGCTTCAGGAGAATAGGTATTAGTTCTTCTTTGAAAGTTTGATAGAATTCCCCAGGGAATACATCAGGTCTTGGGATCTTGTTTTTTGGGAGGTTTTTGATCACTGTTTTAATCTCATTACTAAATATTGTTCTATTCAGGGTGTCAATTTCTTCCTGGTTCAATTTTGGGAGTTTATAGTTTTCCAGGAATGCATCCATTTCATCTAGGTTTCTTAGCTTATTGGCATATAACTGTTGATAATAACTCCTGATGATTGTTTCTACTTCCTTGGTGGTACTTGTGATCTCTCCCTTTTCATTCATACTTTTATTAATTTGGGCTTTCTCTCCCTTTGTTTTGGGTTACTGTGGCCAATGGTTTATCGATCTTATCGATTCTTTCAAGAAACCAGCTTCTAGTTTCATTGATACGTTCTACTGTATCTCTGGTTTCTACCTCATTGATCTCTGCTCTACT
Source organism: Eira barbara (assembly GCA_020311275.1). Classification (NCBI taxonomy): domain Eukaryota; kingdom Metazoa; phylum Chordata; class Mammalia; order Carnivora; family Mustelidae; genus Eira; species Eira barbara. The sequence continues at coordinate 82,376 of JAHRIG010008294.1, read as the reverse complement.
CTTTATTGTTTCCTTTCTTATCTGTGGAGTTGGTTTGATTTGTTGTTGATTCTCCAGTTCCTTAAGGTGTAGAGACAGCTGGTGTATTCTGGATTTTTCAATTTTTTTGAAGGAAGCTCGGATGGCTATTCATTTCCCCCTTAGGACCTCCTTTGCTGTATCCCATAGGTTTTGGAGTGAAGTGTCTTCATTCTCATTGGTTTCCATGAATTGTTTAAGTTCTTCTTTGATCTCCTGGTTGATCCAAGCATTCTTAAGCAAAGTGGTCTTTATCTTCCAGGTGTTTGAGTTCCTTCTGAACTTTTCCTTGTGATGGAGCTCCAGTTTCAAAGCATTGTGATCTGAGAATATGGAGGGAATAATCTCAGTCTTTTGGTATCTGTTGAGCCCTGATTTGTGACCCATTATGTGGTCTATTCTGGAGAAGGTTCCATGTGCACGTGAGAAGAATGAGTATTCTGTTGGTTTAGGGTGGAATGTTCTGTATATATATTTGAGGTCCATCTGGTCCAATGTGTCATTCAATGCTCTCGTTTCTTTATTGATTATCTGCTTCGATGATCTGTCTATTTCTGAGAGAGGTGTGTTAAGATTTCCTACTATTAATGTATTCATATCAATATGACTCTTTACCTTGATTAATAGCTTTCTTATGTAATTGGCTGCTCCCATATGGGGGCATAGATATTTACAATTGTTAGATCATCTTGGTGGATAGTCCCTTTAAGAATGATGTAGTGTCCTTCTGTATCTCTGACTACCATCTTTAGTTTAAAATCTAATTTATCTGATATGAGAATCACTACCCCCACCTTCTTTTGAGGCCCATTGACATGAAAGATGCTTCTCCATCCCTTCACTTTCAGTCTGGGTGTATCTTTAGGTTCAAAATGGGTCTCTTGTAGATGACCTATGGGTGGGTCCTTTCCTTTTATCCAATCTGCAATCCTGTGTCATTTTATGGGCGCATTTAGGTCATTCACATTGAGCGTGATTATTGAGAGATACGTTTTTATTGACATTCTGTTATCTTTGAAGTCTTTCTTTCTGTCGATTGTCTCTATATTTCTTTTCAATGCTATTTTTAGGATTTTTCCTCTTTTATAGAACCCCCCTTAATATTTCCTGCAGCATTGGCTTGGTGGTTGCATAATCTTTTAAGCCTTGCCTGTCTTGGAAACTCTTTATCTCTGAATCCATTTTGAACGTCAGTCTTGCTGGATAAAGTATTCTTGGCTGCATGTTCTTCTCATTTAGTGCCCTGAATATATCTTGTCATCCATTTCTGGCTTGTCAGGTCGCTGTGGACAGGTCTGACGTTATTCTGATGGGCTTTCCTCTGTACATAAGGAGCTTCTTTGTCCTAGCGGCTTTCAAGAGATTATATCTACAATTATGATTTCTCAATTTTACTATCAGGTGCCTGGATGTTTCTTGGGATCTATAATCTTGGGGAGAGACCATTCTCCCTCTAGTACATGAATGCTGGTTATATTAATGAGATTGGGAAAATTTCATGAAGAACTTGTTCCACTATATCTTCTAGACTTCTTTCTTTCTCCTCCCCTTCAGGGATTCCAATAATTCTGACATTGGAACCTTTCACGGCATCATTTATTTCCCTGATTCTGCTTCCATGGCTTCTAAGCTGTTTGTTCCAGGCTTCCTCCTGATCCTTTCTCTCTATCTGTATGTCCTCCAGATCACTAATTCTATCTTCTGTCTCAGTTTCCCTAGCTTTTAGAGAATTTAGATTAGATTGAAACTCATTGAGAGCATTGTGAGCCTCATCCATGGTGGTCTTCAGCTCTGCCCTAACATTGTGAACATCATCCCTGGTGACTTTCAATTCTTCCTTAACCAATTCCGTTTGGTCATCCATGGCTTTCTCCAACCTAGCTATTGCCTGGATAATTGTTAGCTTGAATTCTCTTTCCGACATATTGTCTCTGTTGATAGCCATTAGCTCTGTTGCAGAAGGCCCATCCTCTGTATTTTTCTTCTGTTGGGGATTCCTCCTCCTAGTCATTTTGGTGAGAGATGACCGAACAGGTGTAGCTGGATGTCTTGACCATGGTGCAGTCAAGGTGCACCCTGGAATACTTCTGAGCAATCAGGATTCCCCACCCAAATGAGAGAAAAAAGAAAAGAAAAATAAAAAAGAGAGAGAGAGAGAGAGAGAGACAGGAAAAAAAGGGTAGATAAAAGAGAAGGTTCAGCCCAAATGGGCCCCAAGGTAAGATTTATGAAGTATACAAACAAAAACAGACAAACAAAAAGACTTTTAAAAGTATATGACAAGAGAATAGATAGATAGATAGATGATAGATAGATAGATATGATACATCTATATCTATATCTACATCTATATCTATACATAAAAGTAAAAAACGTAAGAACCTCGTCAAAAAGAACCCCCAGTATAAAATTTATATACTATCAGGACAAACACAAATACACAGAAACACTGGCAGAAGAAAAAGATGGGAGCGTGGTTATAGATTCTCATTGTGGGCGAGGAAGTTTATTGTGATTCTTCCTGGATGTGTCTTGATATCTTTGTTAAAGGACTCAACTTTCCTAAGATAAAAGGGGATTAAAAATTGGTTTACCTATAGGGGTAGCATTGATTGGAGAAAGGGGGTTACCTTGGAGTTTAACTCTATATGAATATTAGATAATAAAAATAAAAAAGGAATAAACTGGACTAAACTAAACTATTTTTTTTTTAATTAAAAAAAATAGAAAAGCAAAAGAAAAACACAGGTGTATGTATCAAAAAGTTCAGGTTAGAAGTTTATTATGGAATTTGATGTTCTGGACATCTCACTGTGATGGTAAATAGGTTAAAAATTATCTATATAAAAAAAGAAAAAAAATGAACCAGAGTAATGGGAATGAGTTAAAAATAAAAGTTGTATCTATGAAGTAGTGGTGGTTGTTCTCTTGTAGT
>JAHRIG010008294.1:0-79323 GCA_020311275.1 Eira barbara | reverse complement strand
TTTTTTTTTTTTTTTTTTTTTTTTCCTTTCCTGTTTTGTTTTCTGGGGGAGGGGGCTGCCACGTGGGTTTTCAGTCAATGATGTTTCCTGAGTTAAGTCCTCCCGCCCCCCTCAAGGGGATGGGCTCTGAGGAAACTGTTTTTTTCAGGCTTTCATTCTCTGGAGGTTTTTATGTTCCTTCACTTCTTTTCTCTCTTCTTGATAGCTTTTGATGGTTTTTGGAGGTTTAGAGGAAAGCAAACTGCACCCCTACCTCCCTCTCAGAGAGAAGCCTCAGTCTGCTCCCCTGCAGGTGCTGCAGCCCCTTGGCCACTGGCAGAGCAGGTTCCAAGTCGCAGTCCCTGGGGATGCAGGATCTCCTGCTTGTATGCAAAACCACAGCAGCGGCGGCTGTCTGGGCAGCTCCAGACCACCAGAGAGGTTCCAAGCAGCGATCGCATACTGAGATTTTTCCGTTGGCCAGGGCTGGGAGCGCATGGACTTCCCGGGTCTAAGAGTGCCCGGGCTTGTGTGCACCTCTCCCAGGGGAGGGTGTGGGGCATGGGCGTCTCTGGCTCTAGCGCGACGGGACCCAGAGCACCAGGCTGGGCCTTCATGCACCTCTCTCAGGGAAGGGTGTGGGGTGCGCGCATCTCAGGCTGATAGTAAGGTGCACGTTCGGCCATCTGGCAGCTCTCAGCCCCTTGGGGGAGCCAGACTCCACGTGTTCTCTGGTGCGCTGGTGGCTCAAGGACCAAGACCTGGTCTCTCCACTGCACTCTCTCTGGCTCAGCGTCAGGGGAGGCTGTTCTGTGTCTGGGGACATAAGCCCCTGTCCCTAGCCGCCCTGATTCCCACAATTCCCCATCCCCGAAATCCTTTGCTCTTTCTGAGTGCTTTCAACCAGACTCCAAGTTAATGCTGGTCCCCAGACGCAGGGCACTCTCGTATAGGGGTATTACTTTCCAATCAGTCACCTCTGGTGGCTCCCTCCCCCGTTTGTTTATCTTCCAATATCCTCTGACATTCCCCCTCTGCTTTACCTGCCCACTGGCATCTTCTGTCCCTGTAGAGATCCAAACGTGTATAATTCTGATCTTAGGCTGATTTCATGGGTTATCAGAGTTCTTTGGTAGGTAATCAGCTCGCTTTAGGGTGCAGGTTGAAAGGGCACCTCCTCCTACTTCCCTGCCATCTTCTCTCCCCGCACTTCCTTTTAATGAATAAGGATTACAGATATATCTACACAGTGTAGATATGCCTACACTCTGTAGATATATCTACACATATGTATCTATGGATGTATAAGCACAGGAAATATATGCCAGGGTCTCTACATGACTAACACTATTCATTAACTCCAGATCAGAACAAGTGCACGGTGGTGGAAAGAAAGTATATAAACAATTTTCGTCCTATACACCTGCATTCTTCATTGTTTGAGTTGTCACAGCAAGTAAGCATTTCTCTTGTCATTTAGAAAAACAGCTAGCTGGGCACCTGGGTGGCTCAGTGGGTTAAAGCCTCTGCCTTCAGCTCAGGTCATGATCCCAGGGTCCTGGGATTGAGCCCCTGCATAGGGCTCTCAGCTCAGCAGGGAGCCTGCTTCCCTTCCTCTCTCTCTGCCTGCCTCTCAGCCTACTTGTGAACTGTCTGTCAAATGAATAAATAAAATCTTATAAAGAAAAGAAAAAAGAAAAACAGCTAGTTTTGGCATAAGTAAATAAATAAATAAATAGGGGGAAAAAAAATGTCAAACGACCATCCTGCTTGTCCAGGTTTGGAAACCAGGTTTTTCCCAGAGTCTGCCAGCATTGCCAAATTGATATACATAATAACACCTTTTCCCAGCATGGGAAAACCAGACCGACACAGGTGCTCACTGGCCTGGCCCTCCCCAGGGTCTCGGTGGGAAAACACCCAGTGGTGTGAGCCACTGTGTTCATACCACACAAAGCTATCAACCATCTCTTCTGAATGCCTGCTTCAGATAGTGGTTAACCTAATGTCTATCAAAATGGATTCTGTATTCCACACCAGCCATGGAGGCACTTTTGCAACACAGGCCTCTATGGCCCCATGCTTTGAGGAACTGTTCCATATGCTCTCCCACCCCCACCTGCCCCCAGTTTCTTGAGAACAGCAAGAGTATCAGCCTAGCCAAAGTTCAAGGAAGATCTTCAGGATACAGAAATGTTGACTCATCTTATTTCCCAAACCCTTTGACCATGACATTTATTTTTCAAATGTAAACACCTTCCTTGTGGGGACATTTACTTTCTACTAAAGTCTTAGAAATCTGACTCTGGGTGGAATATCTAGTGGGAGGATTCTCAGCCCCTGAGGCAGAGATGGAAGAGTTTTGCAAGGTGGTGGGCTTTCCTCTGCCCACTTCCTGCCTCTGACTTAGCTACTATTGTCATTCTAAGTAGTTCAACTGCACTGTAAGTCCCTTCCTGTTGAGGACTCATAGCACCTCCTGCATCACTGAACAAACAGCTGGTGCTTTATAATGATGGATTCATTCTTACTCCTTCTAAAGGAGCATGTGTACTTTCCATCCTCCATTATCCTCACCCATATGGACAGATATCCACCTATATCCTCACCATATGGGCTGTGGGTCTTAGAACTCTCAATAAGGGAGGGACCTTCAGGTTGAGTATGCAGAACCCCAAGGTGTACTAACAGCCTTGAGCCCCACAAGCAGATGGGTCTCCTGCTCAAATTGCTAGATGGTACCCCTACTGGCTTTGCCCAACTGCAGGCCAAGCCAGGCCAAGCATTACTGTGCTGTCCTGAAGGTACTGCTCCCAGATGCTGACCTTCAGCCCACACCCAGCATCATAGGGTAAATCCAGACACATGATCATGTGATTGACCAGAACTGACAGGTGGGTCTTCAAGGTGGACAGGTGGCTGCAAAATGGAAAGCTCTGGCAAGGGAGGGAGGAAGAGTGTCATCATCCATCATCCAAACAACCTTGTCTCATGTTGTAGATCACAAAGCTCTGCCCTGCCCACAATCCTCAAGAACACTCATGACCTAGAATGTCCCATCATCTCTCTCTTCCAGACAATAAAGGTGCTCTAAGGGGCAAAATCCCTTGTTTGCTTGTCTGCTTAACAGTTGTGTGAGCTATGAGGGATGTCTGATCAACTTCCTCAGCCTGGGCAAGGGTGACATTACCTCTTGTGCTAGAAGCCAAGGCATTTAATCCACTGGCAGGATGCAGGGAAGGGGTGGCAGCAAGTGACCACAAGGCTCACAGTGCCTCTGGGTGCTTCCATTCCATCCCAAGAGAGAAGGAGAATGGCATAGGTGAATTATTCTTGTTCAAAGTGCAGCCCTGGGAAGTGCACCTGGTTTGCTTTCAAAGATGGCCCAGCACACTTAAAGGCCATCAAACTGCTGCCCTTCTCCTGCTCCACCCTGGGGACCTGGAGGGCACAGTGCCTGGTACACAGGAGGAACTCAGCAAATGCCACCCTGTGTTTACCCCATGCCTCCTTCCTCTGGGTATCCCTTATCAACTCCCAGTGAAGACCCTGGGCCTTCTGGAGCCTGAAGACTGGCCCCTATCAGGAATGAGGAGAAGGAGGTATAAGAGGAGAAGGAGGGGAAGGAGGGAGAGGAGGGGAGGGGAGAGGAGGAAATGGTTAACACTTAGACAAGCACGTACTATATGCCAAGGAACTTCCCAGAGGTCACATACTTAACTCACTAAATTCTCATGACAATCAAATGAAATATATACTCCTACTTTCTCCATCTTATACATGGGGGAACAGAGGCACAGATTGCTTCTGTCTCTTGGCTGAGTCACACTATTTGGAAGTCCAGAGTTGGGATATGAACCCATGCTGCATAGTGCCAGAAGCTGGGCTCCCAACCCCCATCACGGATGAGCCATTGACTGTGATAGCACTGTTCAACATGCATCTCAACCCCCACCCCTTCCTCTAGGAAGTTCTTCCATTTGGGTCCCCTAAAGGGTTGTTCAGGGCCTGTTCCATGCCAGGACCTGCATTAGGCACTGGGTATGGATGAAAAGAGAACAGGCAAAAACCTTGATCTTGGAAGCTCATGCTCTCTCTGCCCCTCCAGGGGCTTGGGCACATGGTTGCACTGCTGTTCTCTGGGCCCACAGAGTATATTGTAGAATCCATGACAATACACCGGTTTTCTCTCCCCCCCGCCCCATTTAGGCTGGAAGTCTGGGAAAATAAAATGTGCTAAGAATGAACACAGCAGAGTGAAAAAAAAAAAAAAAAAAAGAGAAAACGAGCTTCGTGGTCAGGCAGACCTAGGCATGAGTCCCAGCTCTGTCCTCTATTAGCTCTGCAACCTTAGGCAAGTCATTTTCCCTCCTTATCCCTTAGTTTCCTCATGTGTTAAATGTAAGTAATTAGAATACCTGTATTTAAGCTTTAAATTTTACTTCTCCTTATTCTCTGCTTCTGCCCACAGGTGAGGGGAACTGACTTTTACTGAACACTTATGACAGGTAATGCCAGCTGCTAGAGGATTTATATGTGCCTCTCATTTTAATTCTGAGAACAAACCCTCTAAGGTGGGCATTGGGATGCAATGGTGACTAACCAAACCCCTGCCCCCGCGGAGCCCCATAGTTGCCTGCCCTATCTTAGCGCCCAGAGATAAATTTTGTGCCCACTCTCTGCTTGAGGAGGTTCAGGCTCTCAGAAGTCTGTAGAGTTTCACTAATCTAGACACATCTAGGAACTAGGGATCTGGGATTCAGGTGCCAGAGCCACACTCCTTCCCTTGATGCTGATGCCATACAATTGGCTTTTGAGAAATGTGCCCATAGACCACAATGCAAGTGAGGCCAATATGCACATCCATAGAAGGCTCTGGAAAGGATCTGGTATTTCATTTGTCACATGAGTTTCAGCAGAGCCCTGCAGGTGGAGGAAAAGAGGGCACACAAAAAAGACCACAATGAGCCCATGTTTCCTGGAGGAGCACAGCTCGTTACCTGTAGGAGGCAGATTAAAACCAGACAGACAAGGGAACTCTGGGTGGACTGTTGTTTCTACCCATACTGCCAGTTCTCCTGTTAGCTTTGGGGTCACTTTCTCTCTACCACTCTGTGGTTTGAATGGGACTGATTTGACCTAGTATGGGACTCATTCTGGAGTCACAGGCATTGGGTAAGAGGTGGTCATATGATCCAACCTGAGCCAAGAAAAATGAGGCCAGACTCATTTTGTTGGAACTTCAGGGAAATACACACACTTTTTCTCTGTTTGATTTTCTAGGATAGAGGAATATAGGTCAGTGGCTGCTGAGATCCATTTCTGCCACTGTATAGGAAGGGTCTGCCTGAGAATGAAAGCATCACATAAGCATCTGGAACCAACCATGTCTGAAGTCGCCACACCTCTAGACTCCTAAGTTATGTCAAGATTTTCTTTTGTATTTGGCCCAGTCTGAAGTAGCGTTCTCTCACTTGCACAAAGAGTTCTGACTTCTGAATTGACCCAGCTAAACCTAGCTGAGCCAAACCAGCTCTCAGAATCTGCCTGTTTGGAAAGTAGCTGATGACTCGGAGCATCCTCTTGCATGGAAATTTGGGGGAAGAGGAGTTGTTTTGGTGGAAAGAGGAGAGGGGAGTCAGTCCCTGTCATTGCTGAGGAAATCAAGGACTGCTGATGGGAGTATTGTGCATCCTCACAGAGAACAGAGCAGAGGAATATGTGCATTTTTCCCCCCTCAGGACACCCTGGGGACAATGAGGAAAACTCAAAGAGACAAGAAGGAGGCATGGCAGTTACACACCTGGAGCCATTGATCATGAAAATCACCCTCACTGTGCCCTCAGGTTGATATGGCCCAGGCTTGCTCGGTTTACCTAAGAACAGCATCACACAGTGATGCTTGGCTATTTGAAAGGGGGAGAGTGGACTTGGCCATTTGAAAGGGGGAGAGCTCCCTGTCACCACAGGTGTGTAAGCAGATGCCATGAGAGGGGATACTAGGTCAGAACAGCTTTTTCAATGGTCCCTGGACTAAAGCTCAAGAATCACTTGGAATTCCTCCAACATGCAGAATCCTGGGCCCTTCACAGACCTATTGGATCAGGAGCCCTTTGGAAGTTGTCTTGGAAGCAGTGTCACCTCTTCCTGGTGATTCTGATACACATAAACAGGAGAGGCTCTCTGACAGCAGGAGTGCTTCTCAAACCGAAAAGTGTGCACACAAGCTTAGGAGCCCGTTAAATGCAGATTCTGCTTCTGGACCATGTACTGAAAACCAGGACTTATATGAATGCAAAAATGCTCCCACCCCTTAAGCGCCTATGACTGATGACTGGACCACCCATTGGGACAGGGGCCCGGCATGGAAAAAGGGGTCCATTTTCCCCAGCCAGGCCAGTTTCATTATTGCACTGAGCAGCCCTGAAGACACATGATATATGGGCCAGGAAATATATGATCTGGGGATCGAACCTTATCTAATAAAATGAAGCATCACTTACTGAACATTGCCAGGTGCTGGGTACCACATGCTATCCATGTTAGACCAGTATCTAATTTGTCCTTATAATAGGTATTCAAAGCAAGGATTTGTATCCCCATTTGGCAGAGGAGCAAACTGAGACACACGTGGTTGGCAGCTAGTAGTATTCCTAGTTTCTGCCTTCTAGGAGCATGATAGGACTGTGAATCCTGGCCTTTTGTGGATGGGGTCAATGAGGCATGAGCATAGAGAGTATGTGCTTCATTCAGGGTGGAGCATTTTCATTGGCATCCAGGCATCCAAGAGAGACCTTTCCCTCTGCCACTGTGACTGGGAATATTCAAGGTGGTGTGGCCCCATCAGCCAGGCCTCTTAATGTGGAGCAAGCAGAGCCCACAGCTGACCCATGATAGACATGCGGTATGCATGATAAATCAACCTTTCTCTTACTGAGCCACTGAGATTTCAGGACTGTTTGTTACCACGCCATAACCTTGCTTAACCTGACTGATACATGGAAGGAAGCAAAGATATCTAGGACTTCATGAGGGTAGGGTTTAATCCAGACCTTGGTGATTCCATACCTTGTCTTCCTGCTCTGAATTCAGTGGTGGACAAGAAATGGCCATCTACCAATCTTTGGGAAATCCTTCCATACCCTCCAACCACAGATTAAGCCCATCATACCTCTCATGGTTGAAGCCATTGGATGAGACACCATTGGCAAAGCCACTCTGTGAACAGGACAAGCACAAGGATTTCCGGGGGCTGGGTTGCTATAGGAGCAGTTGGTTGTTCATGTAGACATCCATGAGGTCCTGGGAGAATATGGTTGACAGAAGGGTTGGAGCGAGAGCCCCAGTTAAGACTATGTGGATCACAGAAACCTCATCCCGAAGCAAGCAGCTCACCCATAGGCCAGTATTGGGACAAGGAAAGACCCTGTATGTTATAGTGAGAGACAACGACCCCAATCATTATTTGACCCAGACCTTTGAGACCGCTTGATCCAGTGAAAGCTGTTGGGGCTTGGTTAATGTTAAAACCTGTTTACCTGCCAGGGCCCGCATGGCCAAAGCAACTCCATATTACCTGGGTAGCCATATTGTTCTTTCTATATACGGACTTCATTTTGGGAATAAATGCCACAGCAGTTCTTTTTTTTTTTTTTTTTTTTTTTTTTTTTTTTTTTTTTTTTTCAGCATAACAATATTCATTGTTTTTGCAACACACCCAGTGCACCATGAAATACGTGCCCTCCCTAATAACCACCACCTGGTTCCCACAAACTCCCACCCCCCACCCTTTCAAAATCCTCACATTGTTTTTCAGAGTCCATAGTCTTTCATGGTTCAACACCCCTTCCAATTTCCTTCAACTCCCTTCTCCTCTCCATCTTCCCTTGCCCTCCATTTTATTTGTTATACTCCACAAATAAGTGAAACGATATGATAATTGACTCTCTCTGCTTGACTTATTTCACTCAGCATAACCTCTTCCAGTCCCGTCCACGTTGCTACAAAAGTTGGGTATTTGTCCTTTCTGATGGAGGCATAATACGCCATAGTGTATATGGACCACATCTTCCTTATCCATTCCTACATTGAAGGGCATCTTGTTTCTTTCCACAGTTTGGCGACCGTGGCCATTGCTGCTATAAACTTTGGTGTACAGATAGCCCTTCTTTTCACTACATCTGTATCTTTGGGGTAAATACCCAGGAGTTCAATTGCAGGGTCATAGGGAAGCTCTATTTTTATTTCTTGAGGAATCTCCACACTGTTCTCCAAAGTGGCTGCACCAACTTTCATTTCCACCAACAGTGGAAGAGGGTTCCCCTTTCTCCACATCCTCTCCAACACACATTGTTTCCTGTCTTGCTAAATTTGGCCGTTCTAACTGGTGTAAGGTGGTATCTCAATGTGGTTTTAATTTGAATCTCCCTGATGGCTAGTGATGATGAACATTTTTTCATGTGTCTGGTAGCCATTTGTATGTCTTCATTGGAGAAGTTTCTGTTCATGTCTTCTGCCCATTTTTTGACGTGATTATCTGTTTTGTGGGTGTTGAGTTTGAGAAGTTCTTTATAGAGCCTGGATATCAAACTTTTGACTGTACTGTCATTTGCAAATATCGTCTCCCATTCCGTGGGTTGCCTCTTTATTTTGTTGACTGTTTCCTTTGCTGTGCAGAAGCTTTTGATCTTGATGAAGTCGAAAAAGTTCATTTTTGCTTTTGTTTCCTTTGCCTTTGGAGACATATCTTGAAAGAAGTTGCAGTGGGTGATATCAAAGAGGTTACTGCCTATGTACTCCTCTAGGATTCTGATGGATTCCTGTCTCACGTTGAGGTCTTTTATCCATTTCGAGTTTATCTTTGAGTATGGTGTAAGAGAATGGTTGAGTTTCATTCTTCTACATATAGCTGTCCAATTCTCTCAGCACCATTTGTTGAAGAGAATTTTTTTCCACTGGATATTTTTTTCCCTCCTTTGTCAAAGATTATTTGACTGTAGAGTTGAGGGTCCATACCTGGGCTCTCTACTCTGTTCCACTGGTCTATGTGTCTGTTTTTACGCCAGTACCATGCTGTCTTGATGATCAAAGCTTAGTAGTAAAGCTTGAAATCAGGTAACGTGATACCGCCAGTTTTATTTTTGTTTTTCAACATTTCCTTAGCAATCCGGGGTCTCTTCTGATTCCATACAAATTTTAGGATTATTTGCTCCAACTCTTTGAAAAATACCGGAGGAATTTTGATCGGAATGGCATTAAAAGTATAGAATGCTCTAGGCAGAATAGACATTTTGACAATGTTTATTCTTCTGATCCAAGAGCATGGAATGGTCTTCCATCTATTTGTGTCTTCTTCAATTTCTTTCATGAGTGTTCTGGAATTCCCCGAGTACAGACCCTTTACCTCTTTGGTTAGGTTTATTCCCAGGTATCTTATGTTTCTTGGACCTATAGTAAATGGAATTGATTCTCTAATTTCCCTTTCTGTATTTTCTTTGTTTGTGTATAGGAAAGCCACTGATTTCTGTTCATTGACTTTGTATCCTGACTCATTACTGAATTGCTGTATGAGTTCTAGAAGTTTGGGGGTGGAGTCTATAAAGAATCATGTCATCTGTGAAGAGGGAGAGTATGACTTCTTCCTTGCCAATTTGGATACCTTTTATTTCTCTTTGTTGTCTGAGTGCTGTTGCTAGGACTTCTAATACTATGTTGAACAAGAGTGGTGAGAGTGGGCATCCTTGTCGTGTTCATGATCTCAACGGGATGGCTGTGAGCTTTTCCCATTGAGGATGATATTTGCTATGGGTCTTTCATAGATAAATTAGATGAAGTTCAGGAATGTTCCCTCTATCCCTATACTTTGAAGTGTTTTAATCAGGAACGGATGCTGGATTTTGTCAAATGCTTTTTCTGCATCCATTTAGAGGACCGGATGGTTCTTCTCTCTTCTCTTTTTGATTTGTTCTATCACATTGATTGATTTGCAAATGTTGAACCATCCTCGTAACCCAGGGATGCATCCTACCTGGTCATGGTGGATGATCGTTTTAATGTGCTGTTGGATCCTGTTTGATAGGATCTTGTTGGGAATCTTAGCAACCATCTTCATCAGTGCTATTGGTCTGAAATTCTCCTTTTTTGTGTGGTCTTTGCCTGGTTTGGGGATCAGGGTAATGCTGGCTTCATAAAAAGAGTCTGGAAGATTTCCTTCTAGTTTGATTTTTTGAAACAGCTTCAGGAGAATAGGTGTTAGTTCTTCTTGGAAAGTTTGGTAGAATTCCCCAGGGAATCCGTCAGGTCCTGGGCTCTTGTTTTTCAGGAGGTTTTTGATCACTTCTTCAATCTCGCTACTAGATATCAGTCGATTCAGGAAGTCGATTTCTTCCTAGTTCACTTTTGGGAGTTTATAGTTTTCCAGGAATGCACCCATTTCATCTAGTTTGCTTAGCTTATTGGCATATAACTGTTGATAATAACTTCTGATGATTGTTTCTACTTCCTTGGTGGTACTTGTGATCTCTCCCTTTTCATTCATACTTTTATTAATTTGGGCTTTCTCTCTTTTGTTTTGGATTACTGTGGCCAATGGTTTATCGATCTTATCGATTCTTTCAAGAAACCAGCTTCCAGTTTCATTGATACATTCTACTGTATCTCTGGTTTCTACCTCATTGATCTCTGCTCTAATCTTGATTATTTCCCTTCGTGTGTGTGGAGTTGGTTTGATTTGTTGTTGATTCTCCAGTTCTTTAAGGTGTAGAGACAGTTGGTGTATTCTGGATTTTTCAATTTTTTTTGAGGGAGGCTTGGATGGCTATTTATTTCCCCCTTAGGACTGCCTTTGCTGTATCCCATAGGTTTTGGACCAAAGTGTCTTCATTCTCATTGGTTTCCATGAATTGATTAAGTTCTTCTTTGATCTCCTGGTTGATCCAAGCATTCTTAAGCAAGGTGGTCTTTAGCTTCCAGTTGTTTTAATTCCTTCCAAACCTTTCCTTGTCGTTGAGCTCCAGTTTCAAAGCATTCTGATCTGAGAATATGCAGGGAATACCTTTTTGTATCGGTTGAGCCCTGATTTTGACCCAGTATGTGGTCTATTCTGGGGAAGGTTCTATGTGCACTTGAGAAGAATGAGTATTCTGTTGTTGATGGTGGAATATTCTGTATATATATCTATGAGGTCCATCTGGTCCGATGTGTCATTTGATGCTCTTGATTCTTTATTGATTTTCTGCTTTGATGATCTGTCTATTTCTGAGAGGCTTGTTAAGATCTCCTACTGTTACTGTATTTATATCAATATGACTCTTTATCTTGATTAAGAGTTTTCTTATGTAATTGGCTGCTCCCATATTGGGGGCATAAATATTTACAATTGTTAGATCTTCCAGGTGGATAGTCCCTTTAAGAATGATGTAGTGTCCTTCTGTATCTCCGACTACAGTCTTTAGTTTAAAATATAATTTATCTGATATGAAAATCGCTACCTCGGCCTTCTTTTGAGGCCCATTGGTGTGAAAGATGCTTCTCCATCCCTTCACTTTCAGTCTGGGTGTATCTGTAGGTTCAAAATGGGTCTCTTGTAGATAACATATGGATCAGTCCCGTCGTTTTATCCAATCTGCAACCCTGTGTCATTTGATGGGCACATTTAGGCCATTCACATTGAGAGTGATTATTGAGAGAGACGTTTTTATTGACATCGTGTTACCTTTGCAGTCTTTCTTTCTATAGGTTGTCTCTATATTTCAATGGTATTTTTAGGATTTTCTCTCTTTTATAGAAACCCCCCCCCCCTTAAGATTTCCTGTGGGGGCGGGTGAGTGATGGCATAATCTTTTAAGCCTTGCCCGTCTTGGAAACTCTTTATCTCTCCATCCATTTTGAATGTCAGTCTTGCTGGATAAACTATTCTTGGCTGCATGTTATTCTCAATTAGTACCCTGAATTAGTGCCTGCACTATCTGGCTTGTCAGGTCTCTGTGGACAGGTCTGACGTTATTCTGATGGGCTTTCCTCTATATGTAAGGAGCTTCTTTGTCCTTGCTGATTTTAAGAGGGTCTGCCAAGAATTATAATTCTTAATTCTTACTATCAGGTGTCTCGAGGACTTTCAAGAATCTATAATCTTGGGGGGAGACCCTTCGGCCTCTAGTACATGAACACTGGTTCTAATTGTGACATTGGGAAATTTTCAAGGAGAACTTGTTCCACTATATCTTCTAGACTTATTTATTTCTCCTCCCCTTCAGGGATTCCAATAATTCTGACGTTGGAACATTCCATGACATTATTTATTTCCTTGATTTTGTTTTCGTGGCTTCTAAGCTGTTTGTCCCAAAGGCTTCCTCCTGATCCCTTCTCTCTATCTGTTTGTCCTCCAGATCACTAATTCTATCTTCTGTCTCAGTTACCCTAGCTTTTAGAGAATTTAGATTAGAATGGAACTCATTGAGAACATTGTGGACATCATCCCTGGTGGCTTTCAGCTCTGCCCTAACATCGTGAACATCATCTCTGGTGGCTTTCAGTTCTGCCCTAATCAATTCCGTTTGGTCATCCATGGCTTTCTCCAACCTAGCTATTGACTGGATAATTGTTAGCTTGAATTACCTTTCCGACAAATTGTCTATGTCGGTAGCCATTAACTCTGTTGCAGAAGGCCCATCGTCTGTATTTTTTTTTTTCTGTTGGGCATTTCTCCTCCCAGTCATTTTGGTGAGACATGGCTGAATGGATGTAGCTGGATGTATTGACCCTGGTGCCGTCAAGGTGCACCCTGGATCGCTTCTGAGCAATCAGGATTCCCCAACCAAATGAGAGAAAAAAGAAAAGAAAAAGAAAGAGAGAGAGAGAGAGAGAGAGAGAGAGAGAGACGAAAAAAAGGGAAGATGATAGAGAAGGCTCAGCCCAAATGGGTCCCAAGGTAAGATTTATGAAGTACACAAACAAAAACAGACAAACAAAAAGACTGATAAAAGTATATGACAAGAGAGAAAAAAAATATATATATGCAAAAAAAGGAAGAACCTCGTCAAAAAGAAGTCCATGTATAAGATGTATGTACTATGAGGACAAACACAAATACGCAGAAACACTGGCAGAAGAAAAAGATGTGAGAGTGGTTATAAATTCTCAGTGTGGGCGAGGAAGCTTATTTTGATTCTTCCTGGATGTATCTTGATATCTTTGTTAAAGGAGTCAACTTTCCTAAGATAAAGAGGGATTAAATATTGGTTTACCTATAGGTGTAGCATTGATTGGGGAAATGTGATTACCTGGAAGTTTAACTCTATATGAATATTAGAAAATAAAAATTAAAAAAAAAAAAGAATAAACTAGACTAAACTATTTTTTAAATTAAAAAAATAGAAAAGCAAAAGAAAAACAGGGGTATATGTATCAAAAAGTTCAGGTTAAAAGGTTATTATGGAATTTGATGTACTGGACATCTCACTGTGATGGTAAATAGGTTAAAAAAATAATCTATATTTAAAAAAGTACCAGAATAGTGGGAACGAGTTAAAAATAAAAGTTGTATCTATGAAGTAGTGGTGGTTGTTCTCTTGTCGTCTTTTGTTTTTCCTTTTTTTTCTTTTTTTCCAGTTGGTTTTCTGGGGGAGGGGCCTGCCACTTGGGTTTTCAGTCAATGACGTTCCCTGAGTTAAGTCCTCCCGCCCCCTTCAAGGGGGTGGGCTCTGAGGAAACCGGTTTTTCAGGCTTTTGTTATCTGGAAGTTTTTATGTTTGTTCATTTGTTTTCACTCGCCTTGACAGCTTTTGATGTTTTATGGAGGTTTAGAGGAAAGCAAACTGCACCCCAAACTCCCTCTCAGAGAGAAACCTCAGTCTGCTCCTCTGTGGGTGCTGGCAGAGCAGGTTCCTAGTCGCGGTCCCTGGGGATGTAGGATTTCCTGCTTGTACACAAAACCATGGCAGTGGCGCCTGTCTGGGCATCTGCAGACCACCAGAGATGTTCCGAGCAGAGATCGCACACTGAGATTTTCCCGCTGGCCCGACCTGGGAGTGCCTGGTCTTTCCGGGTCTGAGAGCACTGGGCTGGCGCCTTTTAGCACCTCTCCCAGGGAGGGTGTGTGGAGCATGTGTCTCAGGCTCTGATAGCATGGTGCACTGTTCTGCCATCTGGCGAGGCTCCCAGTCCTTCATGGGAGCCAGGCCCCATGAGTTCTCAGGTGTGCTGGCGGCTCAGGGACCAAGACCTTGTTTCTCCGCCACACTCTATCTAGTTCAGGGCCAGGGGTGGCTGTCCTGGGTCCGGGGACATAAGCCCCTTTCCCTACCACCCCGATTCCCACAATTTCCCCCCATGATCCTTTGCTCATTTGAGTGCTTTCAATCAGACTTCAAGTTAATGCTGGTCCCCAGATGCAGGGCACTCTCATACTGGGTTATTACTTTCCAATCGGTCACCTCTGGTGGCTCCCTCCCCCTTTTGTTTAACTTCTGATATCAGTCTGATGTTCCCACTTCACTTTACCTGCCCACTGGCGTCTTCTGCCCCTGTAGAGATCCAGACGTGTATAATTCTGATCTCAGGCTGATTTCATGGGTGATCAGAGTTCTTTGGTAGGTAATGAGCTCACTTTGGGGCACAGGTTGAAACGGCACCTCCTCCTACTTCCCTGCCATCTTGTCTCCCCTCCCACCCCAGCAATTCTAAGTGCCCCAGCAGTTCCTGGTGTTGGTTCTGGGTGCTATTTCGAGAATACATATTGTAACAAGCCAAGACAGTTGGAAACATCCAATCAGCTAAAGCCACATATATTGAGATCTGCAGTTATGCCATATAAAAACTAGCCTGTAAGATCAAGGGGGGTTGCCCTCTTCGGAGGCGGCCCTGACTGGTCAGTCTGGTTCCTGATGCCTGGCGTGAAAGTAAAGTTTTTCTTAACCTTTGCTTTAAATCTGTCTTGTTCCTTTGATCACGGACCTTATCTTCTGGGGGCTCATCCGGAATCAGACGAAGAGAACTGAGCCAGCCTCAGAATTTCTGGGAAAAGCCTCCAGAGGTAAGATCTTGAGATCCTGTTCTGCAAGATCCTGTTCTGTCTGTGTGATTGTGGAGCTCCAGGGGTATGGCCCACTGGGGAGAAACTGGATGCAGTATTGTTCTCCAGGGCTGAAGTGGATGTGGGGATGCCCCATGCCTTCACTGGCAGATCGCCAGTGGGTTCAAGTCCCCCTAGGTGATCAGGGGACTGAGAAAACCCCGACCAGTGGCAGGTTGTGCTTTTGAGTTGGGTTATATCTTGCACACCATTAGACTTGTTATCTGGTGTAGGAAGGGCCGTTGGATCTGTGGTTGACTAGGTCTTGTCTTTTTGTTGTCTGTTGTGTTTGAAGAAATGGGGCAAGCAGGGAGTAAGGGACCTGTGACACCCCTAAGTCTTGTTCTCCAGCATTTCACGGATTTTCAAGGTAAAGCCACCCAGTTGGGTGACAAGGTTTACCCAGGAAAACTAAAAACACTCTGTCAGTTGGAGTGGCCCACTTTCTCCACAGGATGGCCTCCAGAAGGAACATTTGCCTTGGCTAAAATCTACTCTACCCAGAGTAAGGTCTTCAATTTCCATTGAGACCAAATACCATATCATGGCCTGGTGATACCTGGTGGAAGAGCCACCGTCGTGGCTCAAGTCTCACCTTCCCCCTAATAACATAACCATTTTTCTTCCTCTAAGGCAGGTCAGATCACCAAAACCAGAACAGAAAGATGAGGGGGAACCAGGGAATACCGTCCTGCCTCCATTGGACACAGAGGACATAGATTCACCCCCTTCTTATATGACCCATAAACCTGACTCCCAGTCCTGAGACACCCTTACTACCGCCCAAAGGAACCCGCCAACTGGAATCCAAACTCTGGTGAAGGTAAGGAGAGCTTACATTTCTACTGCCAGGCTCTGTTGAGAAGACTCCATGTGGCTGCAAGGAGACCCATAAATTTATTTAAAATTAGTGCGGTGACTCAAGGTAAGGATGAGTCTCTTGGGGCTTTTCTAGAAAGGCTTATTGAAGCCTACAAAATGTATAGACTGATTGTGAGTGGGAATCAGAGGGCAATACAACTTGCCTTTGCGATTCATTCAGCCACAGATATAAGGAGGAAACTTCAGAAAATTGAATAATTTGAAGGGAAGAATCTGACTGAGTTAGTGGGAACAGTGGAAAAAGGTGTTTAACAGGGATACACAAGAAGATGAAAAACAGCCTAGAAAAATAGTTAAAGATTTGACATTACATGAGGCGGGAAGGAGACAGGGGGAAAGAGGTCAATGGAAAGGGAAAAGGCAGGTAGGAAATGGTCACTGGAAAGAAAAGCCTAAGCACAGAGAAAGTGGGCGGGAAGATTTAGATTCAGATCAGTGTGCTTACTGCAAGAAAAAAGGACTCTGGGCCAGTGAGTGCCCTAAAAAGAAGATGGCAATGCTGGCCACCAAAGACTGAAGGGGCTGTGTTTCAGAGCCCCTCCCCGAACCTCGGGTTAAAATTGAGGTGGAGGGGAAATCCATTGATTTTTTGGTGAACACAGGAGCTCAATTTTCATCATTACTAAAGCCTATGGGAAAACTATCTGGAGAGGAAATCTGGGTACAAGGGGCAAATGGCCCAGAAAAACATAAATGGACAACAGAAAGGACTGTAAATTTGGCCTCAGGAGTAGTCCAGCATTGATTCTTAGTCCCCCCTAATGCTCCGTATAACCTGAAGGGAAGAGATCTCCTTCACAAACTACGGGCTGGCATTCAGTTCTCAGAAGGAGACATGATTGTGACTTTGGGACAACCCATTGTGTAGATGCTTGTGGCAGCAGTAGATGAACACCTCCTTTATGAGCCAGTCTCAAAACCAGAGAAGACAGAGGAGGGAAGCCTTCTCCAAACCCTATAGGTCGAGTTTCCCAAAGTCTGGGCAGAAGGGAATCCCCCTGGCCTGGCCAAGGAATGGCCTCCAGTAGTGGTACAGTTAAAAGCAACAATCATGGCTGTCCACGTCCAGCAGTACTCCTTCCCCTGGAAAGCAAAGGAAGGGATCAGAAAACCATTAACCGCCTCTGAGGAGACGGGATCCTAATTCCTTGCAAGTCTCCATGGAACACACCTTTGCTGCCCATAAAAAAGGCCAAGACTGGGGAGTACTGACCCATTCAGGACTTGCGGAAAGTTAACAAATGGGTTGAAGCTTTCCACCCAATGATGCCTAACCCCTATACCCTACTCTCCCTCCTGGGCCCCAAAAGAACTGTGTATACTGTCTTAGACCTCAAGGCTGCATTTTTCTTCATACTTTTGGCAAGGAAATCTCAGCCCCTCTTTGCTTTTGAGTGGTTCGGCCCACAGGAAGGGTTCCAAGGCCAGCTCACCTGAACAAGAACAAATGCCTGAGTGACGGGCTATGAGGCCCTCCTCCTCAATGAACTGAAAGTGACTTTCCAGCCCCCAATGGTGCTAAATCCAGCCATGTTGCTTCCAGAGGAGCTGGCTGACCACAGTACTTGCTAATAGCTGCTAAGGACTATGAGGCATGCTTGCGGGGGATGAGAACTTTTTTTACAGACTCTACAGGAAAAAAAGGTATCAGGTGTCAGCAAAGAAAGCACAGCTTTGTCAGAGCCATGCCACTTACTTAGGCTTTGATCACCAGGAGGGAGTGCATTCACTGTCTGAGTCCAGGAAACAGGTGATCACCCGATACCACGCCCCACCCGGAGGACTGCGGGGAGGTCCTAACCCAGGTCACAAGAATAAGGCCAAATCTCAGAGACACTCCCCTCCTGGATGCGGAGATGACTCTGTTCACAGACGGGAGTAGCTACACGGCCAATGGGAAGAGGTATGCGGGAGTTGCGATGGTTTCTGCTGAACAGGAGCTCTGGAAGTCGGCCCTGCCACACATCTATATGGACAACAGGTACACCTTTGCTACTCTCCATATACATGGGGCTATTTATAAAGGGGCCTATTAACAGCAAAAGGAAAACAAATTAAAAACAGAGGAGTAATATTGGCTCTCCTCCAGACAATTTGGGACCCAAAAGAGGTGGCCATTGTGCATTGCCCAGGGCATGAAAAGGGGAAAGATCTGGTTTCAAAAGGAAACCAGTTAGGAGCTCAAGCCACAAAGCAAGCAGCCTGAGAAACAGCGCAAGAACTAGTTACACTCCCGGCTCCAGCCCCACCAGGAAAAAAAAAAAAAAAAAAAAAAAAAAAAAAAAAAAAAAAAAAAAAAAACAGACTATTCAGAGGAAGATTTAAAATATTTACAAAAATGGCCTAAATTAGACTATAAAGGGGATTGGGCTAAGACTAGGACAGGAGATTTAATTCTTCCTTGAAGACTGGGGAAAAAGTTAGTAAGTCAAATACCTCAGGACACTCATTTAGGGACACACAAGTTAAGGAGCTTGTGGACAAGCAGTTCCAGGTTTCTAAATTAGGGCGTATGGCTCAGGATATGGTTGATAGATGTGCTCAAAGTCAGGCAGTAAATGCGGGAGGAACTAGGATGAGAAGAGGAAAAAAGAGAAAGAGGTAGGGAACCAGGAATTTATTAGGAAGTGAATTTTACAGAGATGAAACAGGGAAAGTATGGCACAAGTATATGTTAGTTTTTGTGGATACCTTTTCAGGCTGGGTAGTGGCTTTTTCTACCAAACTTGAGATGGCAGGAATGGTAGCCAGAAAGCTATTAAAGGAAATAATTCCTAGATTTGGGTTGCCTCTCGAGATCGGGTCAGACAACGGCCCTGCATTTGTGAGTTCAGTCTCACACGCATTGGCCAAGGCCATGGGCACTAATTGGAAAGTACACTGTGCCTACTGGTCCCAGAGCTCCAGACAAGTAAAGA
This sequence comes from Eira barbara, assembly GCA_020311275.1. Taxonomy (NCBI): domain Eukaryota; kingdom Metazoa; phylum Chordata; class Mammalia; order Carnivora; family Mustelidae; genus Eira; species Eira barbara. The sequence goes on along the minus strand of JAHRIG010008294.1, from coordinate 60,474 downwards.
GAATGAACTGGACTCTTAAAGAAACCTTGACAATTTAATTCTGGAGACTGGCAGTGGATGGGTGGATCTTCTTCCTTTTGCCCTCCTTCGGACGTGATGTACACCCTACTTAAACAAGGTTACCCCATTTAAAATAATGTTCGGGAGACCCCCTTCACTCTGCCCATGGCTACAAGAGGTTTCCCTAGCAGAAATGACTGATCAGTCTGTATTCCAGTCACTGCAGGCATTACAGTCAGTCTTAAAAAGAGCCCACGCAGGTATCCACACTGGGATCCACACTGAGATGGAAACGGAGGTGGAACCACATCCTTACCAACCTGGAAACTTGGTTTCGATACACTGCCACCAAGTGGGAAACTTGGGGCCTCGCTGGAAGGGATCATTTACTGTCATCCCGGCCACCCCCTTGGCAGTAAAAGTAGAAGGCATCAGGGCCTGGATTCACACGTGGTAATGTCAAACAAGCCAAGGACGAGGACGCCCCCCAGAGATAGAAGCCGCTGCCGATGGACCCCGCTGATTAATGTTGCTTTTTGTCCCCTGCATTATTAATGCCCTAATGTCATTTGTACAAAAGAGAATTGCAGCAATAAGAATTTAGTCCTACAAGCTCAATATAACCCCTTACAACAAGAGGACATGGGACTGACTGAAGAGTCAAGGAATTGACTAATCTCCAAAGGAAAGGGAGGAAATGTTGGGGCTAGGTTAATGTTAAAACCTGTTTACTCACCAGGTCCCACTTGGCCAAAGTGACTCCATATTACCTGGGTAGCCATATTGTTGTTTACATCTACGGACTTCATTCCAGAAATAAATGTCCCAGCAGTTCTAAATGCCCCAGCAGTTTCTGGTATTGGTTCCAGGTGGCTATTCCAAGAATACATGCTGTAACAAGTCAAGACAGGTGGAAACATCCAATCAGCTAAAGCCACATACGTTGGAGTCTGCGGTTATGCCCTATAAAAACTAGCCTGCAAGATTGGGGGGGTTCGCCCTCTTTGGAGGTGGCCCCGACTGGTCAGTCTGGTTCCTGATGCCTGGCATGAAAGTAAAATTTTGCTTAAACCTCTCTTTAAATCAGTCTTGTTCCTTTGATCACGGACCCTATCTAAATCCACCACCACGATTTGGGGCCCTGAGCACAGGCAGAGCTGATGACAGCTGAAGAGAGAGGAAGAAGTGGAGGATTGCAGGAGTGAGAGAGCCAAGAGCCAAGAAAACAGACCCACTCCCAGAACAGGAGACAAACCTTCACCATATAGTCATTCAAGTGTCCTCGCAGGAGCCCGACATGAAGGAAGAGGAGCCTGCTGGGGGCTTCTGGGGAAGGCTGATGGTCCTGAGTCCCCAGAGATAGACTTTCTGGGTCAGAGAGTCTCCAATAGAGAGACAGAAGGGAGCCTAACTCACCAGATGAGAAAGGGCTCCCATGGGCAAGGGACCCAGGGGAGATTCTGCTGATGAGTCCACCTGCACTGTCCATCAGCCTGAGCCATATAGCTGTTCCATCAATGGGTCTCAAATGGTTGGATGACCCAACCCAGATTCACATGGGTGGGGGACTTATTTAAAAGAAAAAAAAAAAAAAAAACAAACATATCCCTGTATCCCACCCATGACCTACTGAATCTAAACTTCCTGGAGACATAGTTATTAAGTCTATACATCAAAAGACAATTTTGGTAACAACAGTCATGTCTGAGAACCAAGAGGGCTTGACTGATGTCCTAACATGGATACCGGTACTCCTGATCATGGGCTCCCAGGATAAAGCACTCAGAGTTTCCCTCACTGCCTTCTCTTTCAGCTCCATGGAAATCACCATGTCTCCACAGCTGCATGACAAACACAACAGTGACTCACACATAATTACTATAGTTAACTTCCTGGCCACTTGGGCAGTTCCAGACAGGAGCAAAGATTTTATTTTCTCTAGGACAGGGCTTGGTAGGCAATTTTTCTGTCAAGGGTCAGATGGTAAATATTTTAGGTTTTGTGAACCATTTGGCCACAATCATAACCACTCAACTTTGCCAACATGGTGCAAAAATAGCCTTCCATAATATGCAAAGGCATGACCATGGCTATGTTCCAATAAAATATTATTTACGATAAAAATAATAATAAATAAAACATTATTTATGGACACTGAAATCTGAGTTTCATATCATTTTTCACAGGTCATAAATATTACACTTCTTTTGACATTTTTTTTCATGCTGTCATTAAAAAAAAATGTAAAAAAATTCTTAGCTCATAGGTCATACTGAATGAGGTTGGCTGTGGCCCGAGTTTGCCAAGCCCTGACCTAGGAGACAGAAGGGTGTACATCTTCCCTACAGGTCACGCTCCATGAATGGTAAACCTAGCCTCTTCCCTTAGGCTGTGATGCCAGCGAAAGTGTAGACTAGGGCTACTTGTCATCTGAGCTCAGAAGTGGACAGGTCCCAGCCCCACCCAGGATAATGCAGAAAGCTCCTCCCCAAGCAGCCTCACTGATGAGCTGGCCAAGAAAGACAGGGAGCCTCTGTAAAATGTTCTACAAAAACATCCCCAGGTCGCTGCAAATATCAGGGAAGGATTGATCAGTTTCAGCAAGGTGTGGCCCGTATGCCTCAGCCCCAGCACCACACACTCCACCAGCATCACCAGTGGACCCCTTTTCTAAAGATCTCACAACACTCCAAGCTACATTCTGTCACGTGGAGGCTGAAAACCATGAGGGCATACATTTCTATCACCTTGGGGACCAAAAATCAAGTGACAACATGGCAGAGGTGGCCCCAAGGGTGGGAGGAGCCCAGAAATTACTGGGGGTCTGTGGCTTCAGGCCTAGCCTGGGGAAGGCAGCATTTAATCTGGATGGAACTCACCAGCATGGACCAACTGGCAGGATTTGCCATCTGGGTGAGGCTTGCAGAGTCAGGGGCTGTGCTGCCCAGAGGATGAGGAGCAACTTGAGATACAAAACAAAAAGCACCAGTGAAATGTCTGAGGTAGGCAGAACACTGAAACAACCAAACAATCCACTCCTCAGGGTTTTACCTCATCCTTCCCAGCTCTGCACAGCTCCCATGTACTCTGTTGGCTTTTGAGGAAGAAAGAATGGTGTTGTTTATAAAATGCCCTATTACATGTTGGCTACTGTGCAGACATGGGATTGCTTTCTCATCCGTAATGACCCTGTTGTGGATCTATCTCTTCTCCCATTCTGCAGAAGAGGAAACTGAGCCTCAGAAAGACAACAGAACTTAACCACCCAAAGTCCCAGCTGGTGGTAACTGGCCTTAACAGCTCTTTCTGACAAAGGCCCCACTTCTCTTTCTGTTAACAACAGCTATCACTTACTGAGAGAAAGAATTATTACTATCCCCTTTTACAGATTTGGAACTGAGGCACAGATATAAGTATCATGCCCATGACCAACCAGAGAACAAAGAGTGGAGCTGGGACTCTGACCCAGGTCATTGGACCCTATTCATACTCTCCTGACTGATATCCCCCTCACATCATCCATGCTCTATCTAGACCAGCAGTTCTCAACTGGGGTAATTCTACCCCATCAAGGACATTTGGCAATTTCTGGAGACATTATTTGTGGTCTAAACCAGAGAATTTGCTAGATGGTACTGGCATCTATCCAGTGGGTAGAAGCCAGGGATGCTGCTCACCATTCTATAATACACAAGACCACACCCACCACCAAACACATCATTATTCAGCCTAATATATCAACCCTGCCCTAGAACAGCTCATCCAATAGAAATCCACCCTGAGCCACATGCTTAATTTAGAAGTTTCCAGTAGCCACACTAGAAGTGGAGAAAGAAAGATGAAATCAATTTCAACAATATATTCTGTTTAACCCTGTGTATCCCTAATATTACCATTTTAACAGAGAGTCAATATAAAATTGCTGATGAGATATTTTGCATTATTTTCTGTTGTTGTTCCAAAGTCTTCAGAATGCAGTGTGTCTTTGACACTTAAGGCACATTTCTGTTTGAACTCACTGCATTTCAAGTGCTTGGGAGCCACGCACAGCTCCGCACCTACCATGCCAGATGGTACAGACGGTCTCAGCAATATGGGAGTCTGAAAATTCCCTCCTCTGACTCTGAAACTGACTCCATGTTTCAAAACATGTCTCTGTATCCTCTTTGAACAAGGATCAGGTGGTGGAGATGGAGGCTAGAAGACACTGAGAGGGTTTAAAACCATTGATGGACATATCATCCATCCCACAAGGCCAAAGTCTTCTATCTTATTACATATGGCAGGTATCTGCAAACTTTTACTATAAAGGGCCAGATAGTGAATAATTTGGCTTTGTGGGGCACACGGACTCTGTCACAACAATCCCACTCCACTACTGTGGTGTGAAAGCAGCCACACACTATGTAGCAATGATTGGGTGTGGCTGTGTTCCAATAAAACTTTATTTACACAAATAGGCAGTGGGACAAATTTGGACACAGGATGGAGTTTGCCCATTTCTGATTTAGGCACTCAGAAAGGACTTCTTTGTCCTCAAAGATGGAACCCATACATGATTGTTTGTGTTAGTTCTGTGAGGCTCAGTCTCCTGGAAAAAAATCAATCAAGGATGGGGCACATTGCCATGTGGGCTGAATCTGAACTTGGGGAGGAAGTGGTTGAAGGCATGATATGTCAAAACTATGTGCAAGGAGTGGTTGTGAGGGGCACAAGCTCTGGAGCCAGGACACCTGGGCTTAAATTCCAACCATACTGAGGATTAGCTGTGCCTCTCTGGACCAGTTTCTTAACCTTTCTGTGCCTCAGTTTCCTCTTCTGGAAAACAGGGTTTGGTGACGGCACTGACACCTGCCTAGGAGTGCCATGGAGAGGATTAAATTAGTTACAACGCTGGAGGGACAAAGGAAGTCTTGGCACACAGCAGTGGTCCACACATGGTACATGGTAATACTCACTGAGCATCTGTCAGGTATTTCTCATGAGGTGTCTGATACATCATCACACTGCCTCCTCAGAATAGGATCATGGGTGGGGAAGCACTTTTGTCCCCATTCTACAGTGAAGGAAATGAGGCCTGGAGAGGGCAAGTCACTTGGCCACACCGCAGGGTCAGAGGTGATTGCACGATTGTGTGCTTTTCTCAATGGAGGCTGATGTTGCTCTCAGAGGGCTCCTGGCAGTGCCTGGAGACATTTCTGGTTGTCCCCAATGGGTTGCAGAGTTGGGGACAGAGTTGTTACTTGGCAGTTAGTAGGGGGGGGCAGGGATGCTGCTCCATGTCCTACAAGGAACTTGGTGCTCCCTCCCAACAACCACCAAGAATTATTCCATCTAAAATATCAGTAGTGCTACAATCGAGAAGCTTTCTTCTAGCTAAACTGAGTTCACTGGGGTTTCCCCAGGGGCAGATAAGAATTCAAGTCCCAGGAGCATATTTGGGAGATGTTTCCAAGAAGCATGTGTAGGAGAGAGGGGAAGCAACATGAGAAGGTACTGCAAAGGTTTACTACACGGGTCAACACCTTGGGCAACTGGTGCTTTATCTCCTGGAGGGGAAGGGGCTCTCTGGGAGACGTGTTGAGCACGTAGGCCAGAACTTTCTCATCAGGGTGAGGGCCAAGGGAGCTGGGGCATTCAGACACCAACTCCTGCCCATCCTTGGCTGAGGGCCACTCCATCGAGGCACTGACTCCCTGACATCTCTACCCTGCAGCACCCCCCCCCCACCATGGGAAGTGGTACCCTCATGCAGAAAGAGTCTTAGTATGGGAGCTGGCTATGGATTGGCAGGCACAGAGGGAGGTGTGTGAGCACAGCTGGTGCCTCTTCTACTGACACATGCAGAATCACAATACACTAACATGGACTGCACCCAAGTAAGACATTCAGCACCCAGCCTGGCTTCCAGCAGGTGCCTACACGTTTTTGTTGGATTAACCCCTGTGCTGAGAGTTTCCTGGGAATGCAGACCCATGGAATTGGGCCCCTCTGATCAATCAGCTGTCTGGTGGGGCAGTGAGAGTCGTGGTACTGCCAACAGGCTGGGAGGGTTCCAGACCCTGCTCCTGGGTAGGAAAAGATGTAGCGATGATTATTTCAGGATTCTCTAGGGCTCTCGGTGATGCAGGAACATGAGGCTTTGATCCTCACTGGCCTTGAAGGAATGAATACATGAGTAAGATAAGAGGCTAACCCAAGCAACATAAGCCCTTATTGCCAAGCATGTTCGACACCCAAATTCAATTCAGTGTTGGATGAGAGTCTGAGCATCAAGTGGCCTGGCATGGTTAGCCCACCCTTGCCAGGAGGACATGTGCTTTCAAGAGCACTTCTCATGGCCCAGCTCCAGTCGGTAAAGTGAGAGGAGGCTCAGAGCCATTATCTATCAACAACAGGGCCACCAAATGTTAAATAACCTTGGTTAAATAACCTTGGTTTATTTAACCAAAGGTTAAATAAAATGGGGTGGACAGAAAGAACCTACAACTTCATATTGAGTTGTTGAACAGAGATCCATATGGTGCTTAATAAATGCCAGTCCTCTTTCAAGAACTTTTTAACTATTAGGTCACATAATCCTCATGATCACCCCGTGGTAAAGATGACCTTGACAGTAAATGTCTGCATTAACCAAACATCTACAGCAGGTGAGTCGCCATGCAATGTGCTGGACATACATTAGTGTCCTGTGTGCCAGCTCCCCATACTTTGCTTCCCCTCTGCTGTTTTCACTGCCATTTTGAGAGCCTGCTGTGTGAGGGACTTTATTCTATAGACTTCATGTTGAACATCTCTTTATCTCATTGAATCCTGACAATATAGTGAACTAAAAGAACAACAGTGTAACAGGAGCTACTATGTCCATGTTCTGTGCCAAAAGCCTTATCTCATGTAATCCCCACAAGGTGCCTATGTCACAGGTGCTGTGAACATCCCCATTTTGCAGATGGTGAAACCAAGACACAGGGGGTGAAGTGACTTGCCACAGTTCAACCAGGATTCCAGAGCCCACAGCCACTATCTCAGGCTACCTCCTGCTCAGGTGCATCTTTATTAAGCTAAGTAGCACATGTTTCTCATTTGGGGAGAAACTGAGATATTAACTTCCTGGTTTCAAGTCCTCCCAACCCCTGCTGGCCCCAGAGTGCAGATCACTTGTTTTCTAATCCCAAACACCTGGAATCATTTTCCTGATCAGTTAACTGGTAGATCCAGGAAGCCTGGGTTTGGGGCAGCTTACCAGATTCAGACTGCATACCAAGGTAGATGATCCTGAGCATGTAATATCTGATGTTGTCATTTTCCTTGTCTGAAGACATGGATTGGGCAGAACACTGAGGGCTTCATTTTTGCAGTTTAGAAACGCCTTTGCCCTGAAAGAACATGTCCCATTTTGCTGTCCTTGGGATACACCTGTCCCCACACTCTGCACAGCCTGAGGATTTCCATGGGATGTGTACCCACAAAGCCATGTAAGGATCCACAGGCAATAATGACCACTACCCCGGGAGCCTGTGTGGCTCAGTCAGTTAAATATACGACTACTGATTTTGGCTCAGGTCATGAACACTGAGGGCTTCGTTTTTGCAGTTTGGAAACTCCTTTGCCATGAAAGAACATGCCCCATTTTGCTGTCCTTGGGATACACCTGTCCCCACAATCTGCACAGCCTGAGGGTTTCCATGGGATGTGTGCCCACAAAGCCATGTAAGGATCTGCAGGCAATAATGACCACTTCCTCAGGAGCCTGCGTGGCTCACTCAGTTAAATATCCAACTCCTGATTTTGGCTCAGGTCTTGATCTCAAGGTTGTGAGATTGAGCCCTGAGTTTCAGGATCCACTGTGCACAGAGACTATTTGGGATTCTCCCCACCCCCCCCCACCCCCCAAAAATTTTGGTTTGCAAATGGTCCCCTCTCAAAAAAAAAAAAAAAAAAATGACCACTTCTAATGGATGACCCTCACTCTGGCCTCCCTGGGTCCCCTGTGATTACTCACCTCTCCCCATTGAGACCAGTGTGGAGGGCCCAGCTGGCCATGAGGGAACAGCCCATGTTCCAGGCTTGAGAGGAAATGCAAGAACTGTCCTCACTTGGGGAAGAAGAAGCAGGGCATCCTCTGGATCCCATCCTGGTTGAGCAGCCCCACTGTCCCACCACTGTCCACTGCCACCATGACACAGTGAGAGGAGACCCAGAGGATAGTCACTATGAGGAATGGAGATGGGGCCTTCCGAGCACATGCATCTCTCCAGATGTGCCAAAACAGACCCACGAACCCACTCCAAGGCTCTGGGATATGCCTGGACAGAAGGTGGGGGGCATTTGGTGACCTCCCCTGAGCGTCTTAAATCCCACCTGCGAGGGTCGCTGTCTGGATAGTATAGGATGTGGTCCAGAAGAGTATGGTTGGCCACTGTGAAGTCACCCCCACGCATCTGATGTCTTTCGAGCACCCTCTACGAATCAACTTGACCTATTTTTTATATGGAATCTTTCAGACCTATCCCATCTCAGAGCACTATTTGACTTGCTAGCACATATTGAGCACTTACTCTATGTGAGCACAACACCTTAAAGGCAGTGTCTTATTGGAATACTCAAAATAGACCTATGAGGTATATCTATTACTGTCTATTTTACAAACGATGGAACCAAGGATCAGAGAGGTAATGTAATTTCCTCACGGCTGCACAGTACGGCCTGGATCTGAACCCAGGTCTGTTATAGTAAATAAGCTTAATGTTTTGTGCCTAAGTGGGTCATGGATCCCTTGCTTTCCACAAGGATGGCCTTCTTGTTCTGAATGTATTTTCTGTGAATTTTAAAGAGAACTCTAGTCTTTAATCCAAGATCTTCAGAGCACAGGCTTTGGAATGAAAAAGACCTGATTTTGAGTCTAAACTATGCCACTTCCAGGCAGTGTGACTTTATGCCAAGCTTGGCACATCACAAGACCTCAGTAAGTGTTAGCCACTAACACCATCGGTTGGATGCTGAGCACTTATCATATGTCATAGGATGTTCACAACAAGGCCAGGAGAAGCTGCTGCTATGTTTCCATTTCATAGATGGTGAAACTGAGGCTCACTGAGGAGAAGCCACTTGCTGAGGCTACACAGGTAATAAGGAGGTGGGGCCAGGCAATGGAGCTAGGAGGAACACTCGAGCCATGTGTTTCCCCTAGGGTCCGTACCTTGCTGGTGGCAGTACATGTACACAGTCTCCTGTAGGCGGGTGGTTATGGAATAGTCCCAGTAGATGCTGGAAGGGGAGGAATGGTTAGGTCCACAGGATGCCTGCTCACTTCATTGTGGCAAAGAGGCCAGGAAGCCAGAAGACCACACCCATGGGCTCCTGCACCCTTCTCACTAGGACCCATCTTTCCCCAGCAACTATTGGTCAGACTCCAAATCCCAGTTCCACCAATTATACTGAATCAGACCTTTCGCCACTTTGTGCCTCAGTTTCCCTAGCTGCAACATGAGGAAGTTAGAAGAAAAGCTCTCTAAGGGACCTTCCTACACTGGTCTGTAGCAGAGTCAGCTGTGCCAGGGGCCATGGACTGAACATCCTCTGAAGGCAGCCAAGCACAAGAGGGTTTTCAGAGTAGCAGTCTTACGGAGCCCCTTGCATATGAATCATGGCCAGAAGTTCCTTCCCCAGACTCCCACACTGCCCATCACCCAGGTTTACAGTGGTCTGTTATCTCACATCTCCTGGAGAGGTGCTGATAGGACAGGGACTGGGTTTTGCTCACTTCCAGAAGATGCTCAGAGAATATTTAGAGCTAATGGTTAATGCCCTAGTGCACCTAGTAAACAAAGCAACTCTCCAACTACTACCAGATACCAGCAAGGAAGATCTGTGGCCACAGTTCCTTTGGAGCTTTGTAACTTGACACCAACAGCCTCTGGCTTCCAGCCCCCCAGCTAAGGGCTTTACCAGCATTTTCTCATTGACTTTTTCCCGTATGTCCATTCCGAGTTTCTGTTATCACATCCCCATTTTACATCAGATTAACAAACTGAGGCTCAGGAAGGTGAAGCTGACTGTCCAAGATCACTCAACTGGGAAAGAGCAAGAGCTAAGCATCTATTTTCATTTTACATGTTTTTACATGTAGAACTGCTGGGTCATGTGGTAAGAGTAAGTTATAAGAAACTTCCAAACTGATTTGTGAAGTGGTTGTACCATCAGCGATATGGGGTGAGATCCAGCTGCTGCTCCACATAGCAGGAGATCTGAGCCAAGTGAAACCTGATGCCAGAGGTCAAAGAGCCACTCTGGTGATATTTCCTCAAGTACACTAGGAAAGCCAGCTTGAGAGTTCTGACCCTTGCTATATAAGAGAGGGTGCTGACTGGGACAAGAAAGAGTCCTGAAGTTCCTAAGACAAGGACCATACCCTTGTTTTTCATTCCCTCTTGATCCCCAAAGAGACACAGGGGCCCCTGGACACTCCCATTTCCTACAGGGTAACCACCATATTTCTCACACCTGTTTTTTTCTCTTTCACTGAGCTCCAGGTTCCAGGAAGGAGCAAAAAAGATAGATGGGGGTTCAGAGCTCAGGGCTGGGGAAATCTCTAGCCCCAGCATAATGACCTTGAAAGTGCAGACTTAGCTAGAAACAGATATCAATGTGTCTACAATGTGCCTGTTCACAGAAGAAAAGGGGAGGTGGAAAGATGAAGGCCCAGTGATGTAAGATGGGGGAGAGAAGTGCTTGGGAATCATTTGGTTCAATATTTTTCCAGAACATTAGCATTGAAAGTTTTCTGGCCACACAATTCTCGGCTTAAATCCAACAAACAAACTGAGTCCTCGGCATGTGATGTTTGACAGAAGAACCTTCAGTGTATGGGGAGCCCTGTAAACCCTTCGGGAATCCCTTGAATTCTGGGGAGATCCCTTATCCAGCCCCCTCATTTGATAAGAAGAGGGAAACTTAGGCCTCCAAGCCTCACACACAGAGGAGGTGATTTCTCCACCAAATTCACCTAAACAACACATGGAGATGGACAGCTGACATTTACTGAGCTCCTAGTGTGTGCACCAAGCATGGCTTGGCATCATGTGCATGGTCCCCATTTAACAACACATGCCCCATGATGGAACACTGTTTTATGAATGGCCTTCACATTTTAATGTACCTGAAATGGGGATGCATCTGAGAGAGTGGCATCTCACAATCATGACAAAGTGGTCACTGCCTGACCTCATGCATTCTCGGGCTACACATTCAGACACTGTTACTTCAGTTGTTTTTATTTTTTTTTTTTTAATTTTTTATTTCTTTTCAACATAACAGTATTCATTGTTTTTTCACCACACCCAGTGCTCCATGCAATCTGTGCCCTCCCTAATACCCACGACCTGGTTCTCCCAACCTCCCACCCCCTGCCCCTTCAAAACCCTCAGGTTGTTTTTCAGAGTCCATAGTCTCTCATGGTTCACCTCCCCTTCCAATATCCCTCAACTCCCTTCTCCTCTCCATCTACCCTTGTCCTCCATATTATTTGTTATGCTCCACAAATAAGTGAAACCATATGATACTTGACTCTCTCTGCTTGACTTATTTCACTCAGCATAATCTCTTCCAGTCCCGTCCATGTTGATACAAAAGTTGGGTATCCATCCTTTCTGAGAGAGGCATAATACTCCACAGTGTATATGGACCACATCTTCCTTATCCATTCGTCCGTTGAAGGGCATCTTGGTTCTTTCCACAGTTTGGCGACCATAGCCATTGCTGCTAGAAACATTGGGGTACAGATGTCCCTTCTTTTCACTACATCTGTATCTTTGGGGTAAATACCCAGTAGTGCAATTGCAGTGTCATAGGGAAGCTCTATTTTTAACTTCTTGAGGAATCTCCACACTGTTCTCCAAAGTGGCTGCAACAACTTGCATTCCCACCAACAGTGGAAGAGGGTTCCCCTTTCTCCTCATCCTCTCCAAAACATGTTGTTTCCTGTCTTGCTAATTTTGGCCATTCTAACTGGTGTAAGGTGGTATCTCAATGAGGTTTTAATTTGAATCTCCCTGATGGCTAGTGATGATGAACATTTTTTCATGTGTCTGATAGCCATTTGTATGTCTTCACTGGAGAAGTGTCTGTTTGTATCTTCTGCACAGTTTTGAATATGATTGTCTGGCGTGTGTTGAGTTTGAGGAGTTTTTATAGATCCTGAATATCAGCCTTTTGTCTGTACTGTCATTTGCAAATATCTTCTCCCATTCTGTGGGTTGCCTCTTTGTTTTGTTGACTGTTTCCTTCGCTGTGCAGAAACTTCGGATCTTGATGAATTCCCAAAAGTTCATCTTTGCCTTTGTTTCCTTCGCCTTTGGAGAGATATCTTGAAAGAAGTTGCTGTGGCTGATATCAAAGAGGTTACTGCCTATGTTCTCCTCTAGGATTCTGATGGATTCCTGTCTCACGTTGAGGTCTTTTATCCATTTCGAGTTTATCTTTGTGTACAGTGTAAGAGAATGGTGGAGTTTCATTCTTCTACATATAGCTGTCCAGTTTTCCCAGCACCATTTATTGAAGAGACTGTCTTTTTTCCACTGGATATTTTTTCCTGTTTTGTCGAAGATTATTTGACCATAGAGTTGAGGGTCCATATCTGGGCTCTCTACTCTGTTCCACTGGTCTATGTGTCTGTTTTTATGCCAGTACCATGCTGTCTTGGTGATCACAGCTTTGTAGTAAAGCTTGAAATCAGGTAACATGATGTCACCAGTTTTATTTTTGTTTTTCAACATTTCCTTAGCGATTCAGGGTCTCTTCTGATTCCATACAAATTTTAGGATTATTTCCTTCAGCTCTTTGAAAAATGCCGGTGGAAATTTGATCGGAATGGCATTAAAAGTATAGATTGCTCTAGGCAGTATAGATATTTTAACAATGAGGTTTTCTCTGAGAGGGAGGTCGGGATGCGGTTTGCTTTCCTCTAAACCTTCAGTTGTTTTTCTTAAGATTTTATTTATTTCTTTGACAGAGAGAGAGAGAGAGAGAGAGAGAGAGAGAGAAGGAGCAGGGGCGGGTACAGAGGGAGAGGGAGAAGCAGGCTACCCACTGAGCAGGGAGCCTGAATTAGGGCTCGATCCCAGGACCCTGGGATCATGACCTGAGCCAAAGGCAGCCAAGTCACCAGTGAAGCCATCCAGGTGCCCTTCCATTCAATTTTGACCATCTTCATTAATGAATGCCAATTTCATGTTCCCTTGGGATGCCTCAGTGACTCAGTCAGTTAACTATTTGCCTTCATCTTAGGTCATGATATCAGGGTCCTGGGATTGAAACGCACATTGGACTCTTGCTCAGTGTGGAGCCTGCTTCTCCCTCTCCCTCTGCCTGACACTCCACCTGATGGTACTCTCTCTCTATCACTATCTATCTCTCTCTCTCTCTCTCTCTCTCTCTGTCAAATAAACAAATCTTTTTTTTTTTTTAATTATATGTTCCCTTGTGTGTCGTTACAAGTATAATGTATGATTAAAAAAAAAAAACAGTATATCTAAATAATTCTCAAAGAGTACCTTCAAAAAGTATAACATAAAATTTCCAAGTTGTGAGAAAACATTTTATATGACTCAATAGCATTTTTTTTAACTTCCTGATGGTTATGTTTAAGAATGGGATGTCTTAAATTCACAATTTCTTAGATCTAAGGAGAGAGGATCTTGTACCTACTGGGATGTGGATATGAAGGGTCAGAGGGGGGAACTGACTTGCTTAGGGTCACCTTGTGGTCGCAACTGTGACTGTAGAGCTGGAATGGCCAACAGCTCTCTCTCTGCTTCCTCCTAACTGATCCCAAATAACACACTGATTCACGTGGTCTCAGGAAGGGAACAGCAAAAGCACTATCTATTGCTTGAGGGCAGGGGCTTCATGTGTCTTGCTGACCACCCATCTCTGGAACTTGGACCAATCCTGGGCATAGAAGGTGAATGATAAATGATACAGACCCTCACAGCAAACAGCCTAAATTGAAAGCATAACGTTGCCCTTCCTCCCCTCTGTGCACACTTCAGTGTTACCGCATTTGATAAAATTCCTTGCCTCAAATGGTTGTTGTGAGCTTTAAATGAGTTAATGTGGTTAAAAGAACTTAGCATGATGTCTGACATGTAGGAAGTGCTCCATAAATATTAACCATGGAGATGTTTATATTCATATCCTCAGCATCTAATTCATAGAAGGTTCAATATAAATATCTGCTGAATGAGTGAATGGTAACAAGAGACATTGGATGGATAGACAGCTGGGTGGACAGGTAAGTGGAGAGAGGGACTGGAAGATAAATGGAAAAATAGTTGGATAGATGGGTGGATGAATGGGTGGATGCATGCAAAGATGGGTAGGTGGATGGATGGATAGACATGTAAATAGGGGTACACAGACAGAATGATGACTGTATAGGTAGATGAGGGGAAAGAAGTAAAGATGGGCAGATGGAAGGATGGATGACTAAATGGATGGATATAAAGATGGATAGATGAATAGGTAGATGTAAAGATGCGTTGATCGTGGGATATAAAGATGGGTGGAGGGTTACATAGAGGGGTGGGTAGATAGAAGGAAATGTTGTCCTGTGGATGAATAGATGAAGAGATGGAGTACTGACAAATGAATGAAGAGATAGATATGTTGGTAGGTGGAAGGATGAATGCATGGATGAATGACTGAATGGATAGATGTAAAGATGGGCGGATGATGAATAGTTGGATGGATGGATGCATGGATGGATGGGTAGAAGGGAATGTCATAGAGATGAGTGGATGGAGAGATAGACTACTGGCAGATGAAAGAAGAGACAAGTATGTGGGTAGGTGGATGGATTGAATGGATGAACAACATGGAGCCAGAGGGAACTCCTCCTCTATAACCTGAAGATAGACCCTCCGACACACCACCCATGGAAGATCGTGCCCAAGATCTCTCCACCAGCTGAACCAGACCACTGTTCTTGCCCTAGAGCAGTGTGGCCTGGGAGCTCTGATGCAGGGATTCTACATAGTCACAGGCAGAAAGGGACTGTCAATCACCCATGCTGCCACTTGAATGCCTATTCTGTATCTGGCAGTGTGACAAGAGGAGCAGGGTGAAGCCTGGGGTGACCCTCAGCATCCTACTCAATTCCTCACCTTCCCACCAAAGTCTGGAAACCACCCAACTCCCTTCTCGTGCCCCCACAGCCCACGCCTACTCACACAGAGGGCCAGACGCTTGCCATTCTCTGGCAAGGAGGGGCTGTCCATGCAAATGGGGTCCATCCAATGATTGCATAGCTCCTCCCTGAGGCCTGGTGCTGGAGCTCAGCTCACACCACACACTGAGGAGGATGTAGGTTGGACTCAGCCCTGGAGAAAGCCCCAATAGGAACCACCTGCTGAGACCACACACAGGTCCCTGCTCAGGGGACTCCGCCAGCCCAGTGAGGACACAACCCTAGTTCCCTACATGGAGCACAGGGACCAGTTTCCATTTTGAGGCATGAGTGGTTTTCACGGAGCCTCTTTGTAGGAATCAAAGGGCAATCCCCACATTACCTCCTGCTGGTTGAAGGGCACACAACTCACCGTGGCCTTAAACCCCGAACCCAGCCTGTTTCCTTAGTTCACCAGATTCCTATTGATTCATCCACCAGTGATCTGAATCAAGGATAATGTGATCTCATAGTGCTGTCCATGATTAATGTAGCATTTTTCACTCTCAGAAGGAGTCCTGATCTATGGGAGATGCAAACATATACCTCAATTAAGTGGTAAATGTTGGCACCTGGCAAAAGATACAGAAGATATCATATCATTGAGTTGATATGCAATTTGGAATATGCTTACCTTGTGAATGTTTTACAACTCCTGTGCATTATAGCCATAGATTCTAACTACTGTCCAAAAAACTGAGTTTTATTTTAATCTATTATTTTTAGCTAATTTTAATGACTTACTAATTTACACATAAATAAAAACAATTAATCTTTGATGAAGTCCAATTTATCAATTTTTATGGGTTGCACAGATGAGAAAACATGTTTATATAAACCCAAGATCCTGAGTATTTTCTCCTTTTTTGTTTGTAGCTTTATGTTTTATACTTATGTCTATAATCTTTTAGTGATTTTTTTTTTTTAAATAAAGTGAGAGTTTTGGGTGAGATTCATTTTTCCCTATGGATATCCAATTGTCCTGTAGTCCATATTTCTTACTCTGAAAGTCTTCTGCAACTTTGTCAAAAATGCTTATCCATTCTTTTCTGGGTCTGTTTTTGCATTTTCCATTACGTTACATTGAGCCAGCATGTCTATCTACCATCCATACCAAACCATCTCTTGTTGGGATAGGAATTGAATTAGACTTTCATACGATTTGGGAAAAATTCACCTCTTTACAATATGACTTTTCTAATTCATGAACTCAACATGAGTCTCCATCGTTTTGGATCACCTTTGATTACATGTACCAGCATTTCACCATCCATGGCCCATACATGTTTTGTTAAGTATTCAACTACGTACTTCATGGTTGAGTGGGTTTAAGTGTTATTTTTAATTATTTTTCATGTGTTTACAGCCAGCATATACACACCTAAATGATCTTTTGATGTTGACCTTGTATTCTATGCCTTCCCCAAACTACTTATCACTCTTCAAATTTATATATTTACATACGTATTTGTAGATTCCTTTGTATTTTTCCTATAGATCATTCTTGCATCTAAAACCAGGGATGACTGTCTCTAATTCTTTTCAGTCTTCTGTCTTTTATTGTTTTTCTCGTCTTGTGGTTCTGTCTGGAACATCTAGTCCAATGTCAAACAGCAGTGTTGAGGGGGGGAGACAAGATGGCAGAGAACTAGGAGGAGGCGCTGTTTCACCCTGTACCCTAAAGTGAGCTGATTACCTACCAAAGAACTCTGATTACCCATAAAATCAGCCTGAGATTAGAATTATACACGTCTGGATCTCTATGGGGGCAGAAGACGCCAGTGGGCAGGTAAAGCAGAGTGGGAATGTCGGACTGATATAGGAAGATAAACAAAAGGGGGAGGGAGCCAACAGAAGTGGCCCATTGGAAAGTAATACTCCAATACGAGAGTGCCCTGCAACTGGGAACCATCATTAACTTGGAGTCTGGTTGAAAACACTAAAAAAGAGCAAAGGATCATGGGGGCAAATTGTGGGAATCAGGGCAGTTAGGGACAGGGACTTAAGTCCCCAGACCAAGGACAGCCACTCCTGGTGCTGACCCAGAGAGAGTGTGGTGAAGAAATCAGGTCTTGGTCCCTGAGCTGTGAGCGGGCCTGAGAGCGCCTGGGTGGCAGCTCCCATGAGGGGCTGGGAGCCTTGCCAGCTGGCAGAACCAAAGCCTTGTGCACTCTCCACGTGCATACCATGCCATGCTATCAGAGTCAGAGTCGCGCCCCACACCCTCCCCTGAGAGAGGTGCGTGCAGGCGCCAGCTGGGTGCTCTCAGACCCGGAGAGTCTGAGCACTCCCAGCCCGGGCCAGCGGGAAAATCTCAGTGTGCTATCACTGCTTGGGACCTCTCTGGTGGTCTGGAGCTGCCCAGACAGCCGCCGCTGTCCTGGTTTTGGGTACAAGCAGGAGTTCCTGCATCCCCAGGGACTGTGACTGGGGACGTGCTCTGCCAGCAGCCAAGGGGGAATTTATGTGCGCTGGAGCACCCAGAGGGGAACAGACTGAGGCTTCTCTCTGAGAGGGAGGTCTGGGTGCAATTTTCTTTCCTCTAAACCTCCAAAAACCATCAAAAGCTGTCAAGGCGAGAGAAAACAAATGAACAAACAAACATTAAAAACCTCCAGAGAACAAAAGCCTGAAAAATGGGTTTCCTCAGAGCCCACACACTTGAGGGGGGAGGGAGGATTTAACTCAGGAAACACAGCCTGAAAACCCACATGGCAGGTCCCTCTCCCAGAAAGCCAACCAGGAAAAAAAAAAAAAAAAAAGACAGAACAACGACCACTACGTCATACATACAACTTTTATTTTTAATTTGTTCCCGCTATTCTGGTTCATTTTTATATAGATAATTTTTTACCCAATTTGCCATCACAGTCAGATGTCCAGTACATCAAATTCCATAATAACCTTTTAACCTGAACTTTTTGATACATATACCCATGATTTTTTTGCTTTTCTATTTTTTTTTAATTTTAGTTTAATTTAGTTTAGTTTATTCTTTTATTTTGTTTCTTAGTATTCATATAGAGTTAAACTTCAAAGTAATCCCCTTTCCCCAAACAATGCTATACCTATAGGTAAACCAATTTTTAATCCCCATTTATCTTAGGAAAGTTGAGTCCTTTAACTAAGATATCAAGATACATCCAGGATGAATCAAAATAAGCTTCCTTACCTATGCTGAGTATTTATAACCACTCTCCCATCTTATTCCTCCACCAGTGTTTCTGTATATTTGTGTTTGACCTGATAGTATATAAATCTTAAACTTGGGGTTCTTTCTGACGAGGTTCTTTATTTGTAATATATATATATATATATATATATATATATATATATATATATTGCATATATATATATTTTTCTCTTGGCATATACTTTTATCAGTCTTTCTGTTTGTCAGTTTTTGTTTGTATACTTCATAAATCTTACCTTGGGGCCCATTTGGGCTGAGCCTTCTCTATTATCTTTCTTTTTTTTTTTTCCTCTCTCTCTCTCTCTCTCTCTCTTCTTTTTTTCTCTTTCTTTTTTCTTTCGTTTGGGTGGGGACACTTGATTGCTCAGAAGCATTCCAAGGTGCATCTTGACTGCACCATGGTCTATAAGTCCAGCTACATCCGTTCAGCCATCTCTCACCAAAATAACTAGGAGGAGGAATTACCAACGTAAGAAAAATTCAGAGGCTGGGCCTACTGCAACAGAGCTAAGGCTATTGACATAGACAATATGTCAGAAAGGGAATTCAGGCTAACAATTATCCAGGCAATACCTAGGTTGGAGAAAGCCAAGGATGACAAAATGGAATTCATTAGGGCAGAACTGATAACCACCAGGGATGATGTTCACAATTTTGGGCAGAACTGAAAGCAACCAGGGATGATGTCCACAATGTTCTCAAAGAGTTCCAATCTAATCTAAATTCTCTAAAAGCTAGAATAACTGAGACAGAAGGTAGAATTAGTGATCTGGAGGACATACAGATAGAGAGAAAGGATCAGGAGGAAGCCTTTGGGACAAACAGCTTAGAAGCCACGAAAACAGAATTAGGGAAAGAAATGATGACATGAAACGTTCCAAAATCAGAATTATTGGAATCCCTGAAGGGGAGGAGAAATAAAGAAGACTAGAAGATACAGTGGAACAAGTTCTCCATGAAAATTTTCCCAATCTCGCAAATGAAACCAGCATTCATGTACTAGAGGCAGAATGGTCTCCACCCAAGATTATAGATTCTCAAAAGTCCTCGAGACAGCTGATAGTAAGAATGAGGAATCATAATTGTAGACAGACTCTCTTGAAAGCAGCTAGGAAAAAGAAGCTCCTTACGTACAGAGGAAAGCCCATCGGAAAAACGTCAGACCTGTCGACAGAAACCTAGCAAGCCAGAAAGGGCTGTCAAAATATATTCAGGGCACAAAATGAGAAGAACATGCAGACAAGAATACTTTATCCAGCAAGACTGACATTCAAAATGGATGGAGAGATAAAGTTTCCAAGACCGGCAAGGGATAAAAGAGTATGTGACCACCAAGCCAACACTGCAGGAAATATTAAGGGGGGTTCTATAAAAGAGGAAAAGTCCTAAGAATATCATTGAACAGAAATATGGAGACAATCGACAGAAAGAAAGACTTCAAAGGTAACACTATATCAATAAAAACATATCTCTCAATAATGACTTTCAATGTGAATGGCCTAAATGCACCCATAAAACGACACAGGGATGCAGATTGGATAAAACGACAGGACCCATCCATGTGTTGTCTACAAGAGACCCATTTTGAACCTAAAGATACACCCAGACTGAAAGTGAAGGGATGGAAAAGCAGCTTTCATGCCAATGGGCCTCAAAAGAAGGCTGGGGTAGTGATTCTCATATCAAATAAATTAGATTTTAAACTAAAGAATGTAGTCAGACATACAGAAGGACACTACATCATTGTTAAAGGGACTATCCACCAAGATGATCTAACAGTTGTAAATATCTACGCCCCCATATGGGAGCAGCCGATTACATAAGAAAACTATTAATCAAGATAAAGAGTCATATTGATATGAATAAATTAATAGTAGGAGATCTTAACATGCCTCTCTCAGTAGTAGACAGATCATCCAAACAGAAAATCAATAAAGAAACATTGGCATTGAGTGACACATCAGACCAGATGGACCTCAAATATATATACAGAACATTCCACCCTAAAACAACAGAATACTCATTTTTCTCAAGTGCACATGGAACCTTCTCCAGAATAGACCACATACTGGGTCATAAATCAGGGCTCAACCAATACCAAAAGACTGAGATTATTCCCTGCATATTCTGAGATCACAATGCTTTGAAACAGGAGCTTAATCACAAGGAAAAGTTCGGGAGGAACTCAAACACCTGGATGCTAAAGAACACCTTGCTTAAGAATGCTTTGATCAAGCAGGAGATCAAAGAAGAACTTAAACAATTCATGGAAACCAATGAGAATGAAGACACTTCAGCCCCAAACCTCCTTAATACAGCAAAGGCGGTCCTAAGGGGGAACTACATAGCCATCCAAGCTTCCCTCAAAAAAATTGAAAAATCCAGAGTACACTAGCTGTCTCTACACCTAAAGAAAATGGAGAATCAACAACAAATCAAACCAACTCCATGCACAAGAAGGGAAATACTCAAGATTTGAGCAGAGATCAATGAGATGGAAACTAGAGATACAGTAGAATGTATCAATTAAAATAGAAGCTGGTTTTCTGAAAGAACAATAAGATCGATAAACCGTAAGCCACGCTAATCCAAAAGAAAAGAGAGAAAGCTCAAATTAATAAAATTTTGAATGAAAAGGGAGAGATCACAACTATCACCAGAGAAATAGAAACAATCACCAAAAGATATTATCAAGTCTAATGTCAATAAGTCGAGGAACCTAGATGAAATGGATCCATTCCTAGAAAACTATACACTCCCAAAATTGAACCAGGAAGAAATTGACACCCTGAATAGACAGATATCTAGTAATGAGATTGAAGCAATGATCAAAAACCTCCCAAAAAACAAGAGCCCAAGAACTGAAGGATTCCGTGTGGAATTCCACCAAACATTCCAAGAAGAAATAACACCTATTCTCCTGAAGCTGTTTCAAAAAACTGGACCAGAAGGAAAACTTCCAGAAACTTTTTATGAAGCCAGCATTACCCTGATCCCCAAACCAGGCAAAGACCACACCAAAAAGGAGAATTTCAGACCAGTAGCTGTGATGAATATAGATGCTAAGATTCTCAACAAGATCCTAGCAAACAGGATCCAACAACACATTAAAAGATTATCCACCATGACCAGGTGGGATTCATCCCTGGGTTACAAGGATGGTTCAACATTCGCAAATCAATCAATGTGATAGAACAAATCAATAAGAGAAGAGAGACAAAGCACATGGTCCTCTCAATTGATGCAGAAAACGAATTTGACAAAATCCATCATCCGTTTCTGACTAAAACACTTTAAAGTATAGGGATAGAGGGAACATTACTGAACTTCATCAAATCTGTCTATGAAAGAACCACAGCAAATATCATTCTCAATGGGAAAAAGCTCAAACCATTCTCATTGAGATCAGGAACATGACAAGGATGCCCACTCTCATCACTCTTGTTCAACATAGTATTAGAAGTCCTAGCAACAGCAATCAGACAACAAACAGAAATAAACAGTATCCCAATTGGCAATGAAGAAGTCAAACTCTCTCTCTTCACAGATGACGTGATACTTAATAAGGAAAACCCAAAAGACTCCACCCCCAAACTACTAAAACTCATACAGCAATTCAGTAATGTGGCAGGATACAAAGTCAATGGACAGAAATCAGTGGCTTTCTTATACACTAACAATGAAAACACAGAAAGGGTAAATAAGAATCGATTCCATTTACTATAGAACCAAGAACCATAAGAAACCTGGGAATAAATCTAACCAAAGAGGTAAAGGATCTGTACTCGAGGAACGACAGAACACTTATGAAAGAAATTGAAGAAGACACAAAAAGATGGAAGACCATTCCATGCTCTTGGATCAGAAGAATAAACACTGTTAAAATGTCTATACTGCCTAGAGCAACCTATTCTTTTAATGCCATTCCAATCAAAATTCCACCAATATTTTTCAAAGAGCTGGAACAAATAGCCTTAACATTTGTATGAAATCCGAAGAGACCCCGAATCGCTAAGGAAATGTTGAAAAACAAAAATAAAACTGACAGCATCACGTTCCCTGATTTCAAGCTTTACTACAAAGCTGTGATCAGCAACACAGCATGGTACTGGCATAAAAACAGACAAATAGACCAATGGAACAGAGTAGAGAGCCCAGGTATGGACCCTCAACTCTATGTTCAAATAATCTTCATCAAAACAGGAAAAAAAATACAGTGGGAAAAAAGACAGTCTCTTCAATAAATGGTGCTGGGGAAATTGGACAGCTATATGAAGAAGAATGAAACTTGACCATTCTCTACACTGTACTCAAAGATAAACTCAAAATTGATAAAAGACCTCAATGTGAGACAGTAATCCATCAGAATCCTAGAGGAGAAGATAGGAAGTAACCTCTTTGATATCAACCACTGCAACTTCTTTCAAGATGTGTTCCAAAGGCGATGGAAACAAAAGCGAAAATGAACTTTTGGGACTTCATCAAGATCCAAAGCTTCTGCACAGCGAAGGAAACAGTCAACAAAAGAAAGAGGCAACCCATGGAATGGGAGAAGATATTTGCAAATGACAGTACAGACAAAAGGCTGATATCCAGGATCTATAAAGAACTCCTCAAACTCAACACACACAAAACAGATAATCATGTCAAAAAAATGGGCAGAAGACATGAACAGACACTTCTCCAATGAAGACATACAAATGGCTATCAGACACATGAAAAAAAATGTTCAGCATCACTAGCCATCAGGAGCATTCAAATCAAGACCAGATTGAGATACCACCTTACACCAGTTAGAATTGCCAAAATTATCAAGAGAGGAAACAACGTGTGTTGGAGAGGATGTGGGGAAAGGGGAACCCTCTTATAATGTTGGAGGAATGCAAGTTGGTACAGCTACTTTGGAAAACAGTGGGGAGATTCTTTAAGAAATTAATAATAGAGCTTCCCTATGACCCTGCAATTGCACTACTGGGTATTTACCCCAAAGATACAGATGTAGTGAAAAGAAGGGCCATCTGTACCCCAATGTTTCTAGCAGTAATGGCCACGGTCGCCAAACTGTGGAAAGCACCAAAATGCCCTTAAATGGACGAATGGATAAGGAAGATGTGGTCCATATACACTATGGAGTATTATGCCTCCCTCAGAAAGGATGAATACCTAACTTTGTAGCAATATGGATGGGACTGGGAGAGATTATGCTAAGTGAAATAAGTCAAGCAGAGAGAGTCAATTATCATATGGTTTCACTTATTTGTGGAGCATAACAAATAACATGGAGGACATAGGGAGATGGAGAGGAGAAGGGAGTTGAGGGAAATTGGAAGGGGAGGTGAACCGTGAGAGACTATAGACTCTGAAAAACAACCTGAGGGTTTTGAAAGGGTGGGGGCGGGAGGTTGAGGGACCTAGGTGGTGGGTATTAAGGAGGGTACGTATTGCATGAAGCACTGGGTTTGTTGCAAAAACAATGAATTCTGTTATGCTGAAAAGAAATTAAAATAAATAAATAAATGAATCTTAAGAAAAAAAAAAGAAAATATATAAAGTACTAATGAAAGAAATTGAGGAAGACACAAAGAAATGGAAAAATGTTCCACACTCATGGCTTGGAAGAACAAATATTGTGAAAATGTCTATGCTACCTAAAGCTATCTACACACTTAAGGCAATCCCTATCAAAATCCCATCCATTTTTTTTTTTCCAAAGAAATGGAGCAAATAATCTTAAAACTTATACGGAACCAGAAAAGATCTTTAATAGCCAAAGGAATGTTGAAAAAGAAAGCCAAAGTCGGTGGCATCACAATTCCAGACTTCAAGCTCTATTACAAAGCTGTCATCATCAAGACATCACGGTACTGGCACTAAAACAGACACATAGATCAATGGAACAGAATAGAGAGCCCAGAAATAGACTCTCAAGTCTATGGTCAATTAATCTTCGACAAAGCAGGAAGGAATGTCCAATGGAAAAAAGACAGTCTGTTCAAAAAATGGTATTGGGAAAATTGGACAGCCACATGCAGAAAAATGAAATTGGACCATTTCCTTACACCACACATGAAAATAGACTCGAAACGGATGAAGGACCTCAATGTGAGAAAGAAATCCATCAAAATCCTTTAGGAGAACACAGGTAGCACCCTCTTCGACCTCAGCCACAGCAACTTCTTCCAAGGAACATCACCAAAGGCAAGGGAAGCAAGGACAAAAATGAACTATTGGGATTTCATTGAGATCAAAAGCTTTTGCACAGCAAAGGAAACAGTTAACAAAACCAAAAGACAACTGAAAGAATGGGAGAAGATATTTGCAAACAACATATCAGATAAAGGGCTAGAATCGAAAATCTATAAAGTGCTCAGCAAACTCAGCACCCAGAGAACAAATAATCCAATCAAGAAATGGGCAGAGGACATGAACAGACATTTCTGCGAAGAAGACATCCAGATGGCCAACAGACACATGAAAAAATGATCAACCTCACTCAGCATCAGGGAAATACAAACAAAGCCATAATGAGATACCACCTCACACCAGTCAGAATGGCTAAAATTAACAAGTCAGCAAATGACAGATGCTGGCGAGGATGCGGAGAAAGGGGAACCCTTCTACACTGTTGGTGGGAATGCAAGCTGGTGCAACCACTCTGGAAAACAGCATGCAGATTCTTCAAAAAGCTGAAACTAGAGCTACCCTATGACCCAGCAATTGCACTACTGGGTATTTACCCTAAAGATACAAATGTAGTGATCCCAATGGGCATGTGCACTAGAATGTTTATAGCAGCAATGTCCACAGTAGCCAAACTATGGGAAAAAAACCTAGATGCCCCTCAATAGATGAATGGATAAAGAAGAAGTGGTATATACATACAATGGAATACTATGCAGCCATCAAAAGAAATGAAATCTTGCCATTTGCGATGATGTGGATGGAACTAGAGGGTATTATGCTTAGCGAAATACGTCAATCAGAGAAAGACAACTATCATAAGATCTCACTGGTATGAGGAAGTGGAGATGCATTGTGGGGGGCTTAGGAGGTAGGACAAGAATAAATGAAAGAAGATGGTATGGGGAGGGAGACAAACCATAAGATACTCTTAATCTCACAAAACAAACTGAAGGTTGCTGCGGGGAGGAGGGTCGGGAGAGGGTTGTGGGGTTATGGACATTGGGAGGGTATGTGCTATGATGAGTGCTGTGAAATGTGTAAACCTGACGATTCACAGACCTGTACCCCTGGGGTTAAAAATACATTACATGTTTATAAAAAAAATTAAAAAATAATTTTAAAAAGTGTTGGGGAAAAAAGTAGAAACACAGATTGATGACTTTTTGCTTAGTGGTTTTAGTTTTTGCTTTATTGTCACATAACGCATGCACAAATGCTGCCCATTGAACACATACATCTTGAACATACATCTTGATGAGTTTGGAGATATGGGACACCTGTGACATCCTCATCAACACAATTAAGGTACTAAACTTATTCATCCCCTCCAAATGTTCTTGTGTTCTTGTGTATATGTGTTTTCTTTGTTATATGAATGCATTACTTGTGAACCAGTTTCTTAACATATTTTAAAGTACACTCTATTATATTGTTAACTAGAGACATTATGCTGTAGCACACATCGCTGGTGTTTATTTATCTTGCATAACTGAAACTTTCTACTCATTGGGCAATAATTTTCCATTTCCCTCCCCCAGTCCCTGAAACCATTCTATGCTTCTCTGATTTTCCCTATTTAGAATATTCATATGAGGGGAACCACATAGGATTTGCCCATCAGTGACTAGCAAAGAGACAGAGGGCAAAAGAGACAGAAAGAGAGAGAGAAAAGCCAAGAGAGGGTCTTGGATTTCTACTCTGTTTGGCCACCAATCTTTCCTCTGGTAAGTATAGCTTCCACATGGTAGAGACCAGAGAGAACATTCACATTGGTCACAAAGCCAAGCTAGTAGGACCATAGAATGGAAAGAAATAAAACAACCTCTCCATTATTTTTTATGGCTAAGGCTTTGGTATCTTGTAGGCACATTTATATCTAAGGCAGATGTGCCATGGGGTAGGAGATTGTGTGGTGCTTTACAGTATACCTCATTGCACTGATGTAGTCTTCAGGGTGGCAAATGACCTAGTTCAGTCTAATGTGTTTTATGAAAACTTAGCCCATGTGCTGAGCTTTTGAAGTGAGTGTTTTAACAGCTTTTAAATGTTTGACTTGTGCCACCACTTTTGCACTTTGGCTTCCAAGATGTCCCTTAACAGCAGCCTGTGACCCACATTAGAACTTCTCCAAACTGGTTCCAGTCCAGTGAGAACCTTCCACTCATCAATCTGTGGGGATCACTGCAACAGAATTCTTCTAGGGCCTATGTATGCTGCCTGTCCCATGGTAAGTCCTTTTCGGACACATGACAATAAAGTCACAAAGGAAAACAAAGATCATCTCTGGGAGGAAATGGAAGAATAAATAAATATGATGGAATAAATGTATGCTATATGATGTAATAAACCATAAACATGTAAAAATAAAATTAATGTCATCTGTAATGGCATGATTATGAAATTCCTAAAGACAATTTTTAGAAAATGTAAAAGTCCTGTACATGGAAAACTACAAAACATTGTAAAAGAAATAAACAAAAACTTGAATAAGTGATTACATAGTCCTTGCTTGTGGTTCAAAATGCCAAATTTGGCTAAGGTAATGATTCTAAATTTTTCAGTCTGTAGCTGGTATCAACAGCTTCTGGGCACAAAAGAAACAAGCAGAATATCTGTCACGAATGGAGATACAAAAATTCTAAAGAAAATTTTAGAAAATAGAAAAGCACATATTAATCTCTAGAAGTAAACACTATGAATGAATCGAATCTGTTGTAGGAATTGAAGGCCAGTTTAATATTCCAAAATGAATCAATGCAATGTCTTATGTTAACCAGCTAAAGAAGAAAAAAACCCTGATCTTATCATTCAATACAGACAGAGCTTTCACATAATTCAAAACCTATTCATGAAAATAAATGGGAATCAATAAATGAATAAAAATGATAAAATTTTTACGAGAATGAAAAAAACAGAGGAGCACAAGTTCTGCTTGATAAAGAAAAGTGTAAAGCTATAGAAAACTGTAATATTATTAAACACATGCATCTCACACACACAGAGGTGAAGCACCGAAAGCTTTCTTCCTCAGGTAGGGGCAAGGCTATCATGTCCAACCTCAACACTGCTGTTTTTTTGTTTGCTTGTTGGTTAGTTGGTTGGTTGGTTTTTCAATTTCTTTTTTTTTTTCTACTTCTTTTCAGCTTAACAGAATTCATTGATTATGTATGACACACAGTGCTCCATGCCATACGTGCCCTCCTTAATACCCACCATCTGGGTCCCCCATCCTCCACCCCTGCCCCTTCGAAACCCTCAGGTTGTTTTTCAGAGTCCATAGTCTCTCACGGTTCACCTCCCCTTCCAATTTCCCTCAACCCCCTTCTCCTCTCCATCTTCCCTTGCCCTCCATTTTATTTGTTATGCTCCACAAATAAGTGAAACCATATGATAGTTGACTCTATCTGCTTGACTTATTTCACTCAGGATAATAGCTCCCAGTCCGGCCATGTTGCTACAAAAGTTGGGTATTCATCCTTTCTAAGGGAGGCATAATACTCCATAGTGTATATGGACCACATCTTCCTTATCCATTCGTCCGTTGAAGGGCATTTTGGTTCTTTCCACAGTTTGGCGACCGTAGCCATTGCTGCTAGAAACATTGGGGTACAGATGGCCCTTCTTTTCACTACATCTGTATCTGTGGGGTAAATACCCAGTAGTGCAATTGCAGGGTCATAGGGAAGCTCTAGTTTTCATTTCTTGAGGAATCTCCACACTGTTCTCCAAAGTGGCTGCACCAACTTACATTCCCACCAATGGTGGAAGAGGGTTCCCCTTTCTCCACATCCTCTCCAACACACGCTGTTTCCTGTCTTGCTAAATTTGGCCATTCTAACTGGTGTAAGGTGGTATCTCAATGTGGTTTTAATTTGAATCTCCCTGATGGCTAGTGATGATGAACATTTTTTCATGAGTCTCTTAGCCATTTGTATGTCTTCATTGGAGAAGTGTCTGTTTGTATCTTCTGCCCATTTTTTGACATGATTCTCTGTTTTGTGTGTGTGTGTTCAGTTTGAGGAGTTCTTTATAGATCCTGGATATCAGCCTTTTGTCTGTACTGTCATTTGCAAATATCTTCTCCCATTCCATGGGTTGCCTCTTTGTTTTGTTGACTGTTTCCTTTGCAGTGCAGAAGCTTTGGATCTTGATGAAGTCCCAAAAGTTCATTTTCGCTTTTGTTTCCATCGTCTTTGGAGACATATCTTGAAAGAAGTTGCAGTGGGTGATATCAAAGAGGTTACTGCCTATGTTCTCCTCTAGGATTCTGACGGATTCCTGTCTCACATTGAGGTCTTTTAACCGTTTTGAGTTTATCTTTGAGTACAGTGTAGAGAATGGTCAAGTTTCATTCTTCTTCATACAGCTGTCCAATTTTCCCAGCACCATTTATTGAGGAGACTGCCTTTTTTCCCAGTGTATTTTTTTCCTGCTTTGTCAAAGATTATTTGACCATAGAGTTGAGGGTCCATACCTGGGCTCTCTACTCTGTTCCACTGGTCTATTTGTCTGTTTTTATGCCAGTACCATGCTGTGTGGCTGATCACAGCTTTGTAGTAAAGCTTGAAATCAGGGAACGTGATGCAGCCAGTTTTATTTTTGTTTTTCAACATTTCCTTAGCGATTCGGGGTCTCTTCTGATTCCATACAAATTTTATGGTTATTTGCCCAGCTCTTTGAAAAATATTGGTGGAATTTTGATCGGAATGGCATTAAAAGAATAGATTGCTCTAGGCAGTACAGTCATTTTAACAATGTTTATTCTTCTGATCCAAGAGTATGGAATGGTCTTCCATCTTTTTGTGTCTTCTTCAATTTCTTTCATGAGTGTTCTGTAGTTCCTCGAGTACAGTTCTTTTACCTCTTTACCTCTTTGGTTCGGTTTATTCCCATGTATCTAATGGTTCTTGGTTCTATAGTAAATGGAATTGATTCTCTAATTTACCTTTCTGTATTTTCATTGTTAGTGCATAAGAAAGCCGCTGATTTCTGTTCATTGACTTTCTATCCTGCCACGTTACTGAATTGCTGTATGAGTTTTAGTAGTTTGGGGGTGGAGTCTTTTGGGTTTTCCTTATTAAGTATCACGTCATCTGCGAAGAGAGAGAGTTTGACTTCTTCATTGCCAATTTGGATACCTTTTATTTCTCTTTGTTGTCTGATTGCTGTTGCTAGGACTTCTAATATTATGTGATAGAACAAATCAATAAGAGAGGAGAGAACCAAATGTCCTCTCAATTGATGCAGGAAAAAGCATTTTACAAAATCCAGCATCCATTCCTGATTACAACGCTTCAAAGTATAGGGATAGAGGGAACATTCCTGAACTTCACAAAATCTATCTGTGAAAGACCCACAGCAAATATCATCCTTAATGGGAAAAGGTCACACCCTTCTCATTGATACCCGGAACACGACAAAGATGCCCACTCTCACCACTGTAGTTTTCTGAGTATAGATTCTTTGCCTCTTTGGTTAGGTTTATTCCTAGGTATCTTATGGATTTGGATGCAACTGTAAATGAGATTGACTCCTTAGTTTCTCTTTCTTCTGTCTTGCTGTTACTGTATAGAAATGCACCTGATTTCTGTGCATTGATTTTACACCTTGACACTTTACTGAATTCCTGTACAAGTTCTAGCAGTTTTGAAGTGGAGCCTTTTGGTTTTTCCACATATAGTATCATATCATCTGCAGAGAGTGATAGTTTGACTTATTCTTTGCCAATTTCGATGCCTTTAATTTCTTTTTGTTGTCCAATTGCTGAGGCTAAGACTTCTAGTACTATGCCGAGTAGCAGTGGTGATTATGGACATCCCTGCCATGTTTCTGACCTTAACAGAGAATCTTTCGGTTTTTCTCCATTGAGAATATTTGTGGTGGGTTTTACATAGGTGGCTTTGATGATATTGAGGTATGTGCCCTGTTTCCCTACACTTTGAAGAGTTTTAATCAGGAAGGGATGCTGTACTTTGTCAAATGATTTTTCAGCATCTATTGAGAGTATCATATGGTTCTTGTTCTTTCTTTCATTAATATAATGTATCACATTGATAGATTTGCAGATGTTGAACCAACCTTGCAGCCCCGGAATAAATCCCACTTGGTCATGGTGAATAATACTTTTAATGCACTGTTGGATCCTATTGGCCAGTATTTTGGTGAGAATTTTCGCATCCGTGTTCATCAAGGATATTGGTCTGTAATTCTCTTTTTTGATGGGATCCTTTTCTGGTTTTGGGATCAAGGTGATGCTGGCCTCATCGAACGAGTTTGGAAGTTTTCCTTCCATTTCTATTTTTTGGAACAATTTCAGGAGAATAGGAATTAATTCTTCTTTAAATGTTTGGTAGAATTCCCCTCAGAAGCCATCTGGCCCTGGGCTTTTGTTTGCAGATTTTTGATGACTGTTTCAATCTCCTTACTGGTTATGGGTCTGCTCAGGTTTTCTATTTCTTCCTGGTTCAGTTGTGGTGTTTATATGTCTCTAGGAATGTATCCATTTCTTCCAGATTGTCAAATCTGTTGGTGTAGAGTTGCTCATAGTACGTTCTTATAATTGTTTGTATTTCTTGGGTGTTGGTTGCGATCTCTCCTCTTTCATTCATGATTTTATTTATTTGGGTCCTTCCTCTTTTCTTTTTGATGAGTCTGGCTAGGGGTTTATCAATCTTATTAATTCTTTCAAAGAACAAGCTCCTATTTTCATTGATTTGTTCTATTGTGTTTTTGTTTGTTTGTTTGTTTGTTTTGTTTTTTGTTTGTTTGTTTTTTGTTTTTTAGTTTCTATTTCACTGATTCCTGCTCTGATCTTTATGATTTCTCTTCTCCTGTTGGGTTTAGGCTTTTCTTTTTGTTCTTTCTCCACCTCCTTTAGTGGAGCCTCAGGTTGTGTATTTGAGACCTTTCTTGTTTCTTGAGAAAGTCTTGTATCACTATATATTTTCCTCTCAAGACTGCCTTTGCTGTGTCCCACAGATTTTGAACCATTGTGTTTTCATTATCATTTGTTTCCATGATTTTTTTTTATTTATTTGTCATAGAGAGAGAGAGGGAGAGAGAGCAAGCGAGCACAGGCAGACAGAGTGGCAGGCAGAGGCAGAGGGAGAAGCAGGCTCCCCGCCGAGCAAGGAGCCCGATGCGGGACTCGATCCCAGGACGCCAGGATCATGACCTGAGCCGAAAGCAGCCGCTTAACCAACTGAGCCACCCAGGCGTCCCTCCATGATTTTTTTTTTTCAATTCTTCTTTAATTTCCTGGTTGACCCATTTATTCTTCAGAAGGATGATGTTTAGTCTCCTTGTATTTGGGTTCTTTCCAAGTTTCCTCTTGTAATTGAGTTCTAGCTTCAGAGCATTGTGGTCTGAAAATATGCAGGGAATGATCCCAATCGTTTGATACCGGTTGAGACCTGATTTATGACCCAGGATGTGATCTATTCTGGAGAATGTTCCATGTGCATTAGAGAAGAATGTGTTTTCTGTTGCTGTGGCATGGAATGTTCTGAATATATCTGTGATGTCCATCTGGTCCAGTGTGTCATTTAAGGCCTTTATTTTCTTGTTGATCTTTTGCTTGCATGATCTGTCCATTTCAGTGAGGAGGACGTTAAAATCCCCTGCTATTATTGTATTATTTTTTATGTGTTTCTTTGATTTTGTTATTAATTGATTTATATAATTGGCTGCTCCCATTTTAGGGGCATAGATATTTAAAATTGTTAGGTCTTCTTGTTGGACAGATCCTTAGGGTATGATATAGTGTCCTTCCTCATCTCTTATTATAGTCTTTGGCTTAAAATCTTATTGATATGACATAAGGATTGCCAACCCAGCTTTCTTTTGATGTCCATTAGCATGGTAAATTATTTTCCACCCCCTCACTTTAAATCTAGACGTGTCTTCAGGTCTAAAATGAGTTTCTTGTAGGCAGCATATCGATGGGTTTTGTTTTGTTTGTTTTGTTTTTTTACCCATTCTGATACCCTCTGTCTTTTGATTGGGGCATTTAGCCCATTAACATTCAGAGTAACTTTTGAGAGATATGAATTTATTGCCATTTTATTCCCTGTAAGGTGACTGTTACTGTATATTGCCTCTGCTCCTTTCTGATCTACTACTTTTAGGGTCTCTCTTTCAGTATCCCTTTCAGTATCTCCTGTAGAGCTGGTTTGGTGTTTGGAAATTCTTTCAATTTTTGTTTGTTGTGGAAGCTTTTTATCTCTCCTTGTATTTTCGATGATAGCCTAACTGAATATAGTATTCTTGGCTGCATGTTTTTCTCCTTTAGTGCTCTGAATGTATCATGCCAGTTCTTTCTGGCCTGACAGGTCTCTGTGGATAAGTCTGCTGCCAATCTAATATTTTTACCATTGTATGTTACAGACTTCTTTTCCTGGGCTACTTTCAGGATTTTCTCTTTGTCGCTAAGACTTGTAAATTTTACTATTAGATGATGGGGTGTGGACCTATTATTATTGATTTTGAGGGGGGTTCTCTGCACTTCATGGATTTTGATGCTTGTTCCCTTTGCCATATTTGGGAAATTTTCTGCAATAATTCTCTCTGATATACTTTCTGCTCCCCTCTCTCTTTCTTCTTCTTCTGGAATTCCAATTATTCTAATGTTGTTTCATCTTATGGTGTTACTTAACTCTCGAATTCTCCCCTTGTGGTCCAGTATTTGTCTCTCTTTTGGTCAGCTTCTTTATTCTCTGTCATTTGTTCTTCTATATCTCTAATTCTTTCTTCTGCCTCATTTATCCTAGCAGTAAAAGCCTCCATTATTTATTGCACCTCATTAATAGCTTTTTTTTTATTTCAACTTGGTTAGAATTTAGTTCTTTTATTCCTCCAGAAAGGGCTTTTATATCTCCGGAGAGAGTTTCTCTAATATCTTCAATGCCTTTTTTGTGCCCAGCTATAACCTTGAGAATCATCATGAAAACTCTAGATCTGACATATTACCAATGTCTGTATTGATTGGGTCCCCAGCCTTTGGTACTGCCTCTTGTTCTTTTTTTTGCAGAGAGTTTTTCTGCCTTGTCATTTTGTCCAGATAAGAATATACGAAGGAGCAAATAGAATGCTAAAATGTTGCAAAGACCTCAGGGCAATGTGCTTTAACCGAATCAGAAGAGACCCCAAATCGTGGGGTGGGGGGAGAAAGGGGATAAAAAATTCAGAGAAAAAGAATTAAGAAAGAAAACAGATAAAGAAAAATATATATATATATATGTATATATATATATATATATATATATATATATATATATATATACATATATATATAAGACTGGTGTATATATGTATATATATATATACATATATATATAAGACTGGTGACTAGGACACGGTCACCCACTTAATTTTGGGAGTATTTTGGTATCTTAGAAGAAACTGCCTCCCAAAATTTTAAAGAATAAAAATCATATATTTGGGTAAACAGAATGAAGGGATGGAATATGCCTATAAAGGTGATTTTTTTTTTTAATTTCTAAAAAAGAAGTTGATAAAGTAAGTTGGTTGGGATAATAAAGAAAAAGAAAGTGGAGAAAATTTTCTTGGGCTGGAGACTAGAAGAAGCCTGGAGCTAGATTTAGGGTATATTTTGATCTATTAGAAGTAGTTGTGCCCCAAATTTTTTAGAAGAAAAAATCCCATGTGTATACAAAAAATAAAGTTAGATACAATGATGTATAAAATGTGACTATAAGAATGAATGTTCAGGGGCGCCTGGGTGGCTCAGTGGGTTAAAGCCTCTGCCTTCAGCTCAGGTCATGATCCCAGGGTCCTGGGGTCAAGCCCCGCATTGGGCTCTATTCCAGGCAGGGAACCTGCTTCCCTTCCCCTCTCTGCCTGCCTCTCTGCCTACTTGGGATCTCTGTCTGTCAAATAAATAAATAAAATCTTAAAAAAAAAAGAATGAATGTTCAAAAAAGATTATTATTATTTTTTGAAAGGTATTTTTAAGATGAACTAGTTAAAAAACGTTTGAAGAAGAAAGGGTAAAAGTTTAAAAAAAAAGGCAGAAGAAAAATAAATAATTTTTTTTAAAAAATTAAGTAACTGCAAGACTAAATATCATGGGGAGAAAGCCATGAATTCCATGCTTTGCTTTCTCCTCCTCGGAATTCTGCTGTTCCCCTTGGTAAGTGAACTTGGTCTTGGCTGGATTTATTGTTGATCTTCTGGGGTAGAGGCCTGTTGTAGTGATTCTCAAGTGTCTTTGCCTGAGGCGGATTGTACCACCCTTACCAGGAGCCAGGCTAAGTAATCTGCTTGGGTTCGCTTTCTGGAGCTTTTGTTCCAGAGGACGGGAATAAAAATGGAAGCCTCCCAATCTCCAGCCCAGAGGAGCCGAGAGTTTGGGGCCTCACTCCTCAGTGTGCCCTCAGAGAAATCACTCCCATCGCCCTGGCCTCCAGCCATGCTCCAAGCTCACCCAGCCTGTGACCAAGCATCTCTGTCTCTGGCACACATATCCACCTGGAGTCTCCGAACCCCACAGACTGAGACAGGGCTGTCTCCCTGGATCTTGTGGGGACCCCACTCACAGAGCAGTGGCCTGTGCCACAGATTACTTTTCAAGGTAACCCCAAGTTAAAAGCTCACTCCTCAGCTCTATCTTTGTAGCTGCCTTCCCCACTCTGATGCCTGCAAACTCTGCCACACTCAGACACCCCTGATCCTTCTGTGACCCTGCAGGACCTGGGGCCACGCTGACCCCATGTGGGCTTCACACCGGTTTAGCCTCTGGAGCGATGTCCCTCAGTGGAGCAGACTTTTAGAAGTCCTGATTTTGTGCTCTGTTGTCCCGCTGCTTGCTGGGAGCCAGCCCCTCCTCCCTCAGCCTATCTTCCCATCGTTTTGGATTCACTTCTCCGCCAGTCCTACCTTTCAGAAAGTGGGCGATTTTCTGTTTCTAGAATTGTTGCTCTTCTTCTCTTTGATCTCTTGTTGGATTTGTAGGTGTTTGCAATGGTTTGATAAGCCATCTAGCTGATCTCCTACCTGATGTCATCTCAGCCTGCTACTTCTCCACCATCTTGACCCCCCCAATAAATTATACCTTTTAAAAACATCTTCACAATTAGGAAGACAGGAAACTATACAGGACCCACACCATATAAGACAGCTCATACACCAACTTCTCCCATCCTGTAAATGAAAACAAATTAATACATAAATGTTCAAACAGCCCAGATACCTTGGTGTCCTCACTCCCATGCTAACCTTGGAAGTCATGAGCTTCAGTGGAAAAAAAAGTCAGTTCCAGAAAAGTCTGTGGGAGGCAGAAGTGGGAGCTAGCAGCAGTCCTGAACCAACATCAGAGGAGAAAGTTCTCTGAGTGTGAAGACACAGGGCAGCAAGAAGGAGAACTGGGCCCTAACCACAGATTGGGCCTCCAAAAGGGAGACAGGAGGTCTCAGATGCAGTGTTGTGGGCAGATGGGGTGAGCACCTTAGGTTGGGAGCCCTGAAAATACCACTATAATGGGAAAAGAAGGGAAAAGGGACATTTGGTGTCTTCCAGGCACAGGGGACTAGGAATAAGGGAAAGGAGAAACAGCCCACCTGCCACCATAAGTCAAGAAAAAAACGCATGAGAAAAAAACTAGAAAAAAAATCTAAATAACATAATGTTACTTTTCATAACCAAATAAAAGAACCACTGACTGAATTATTTACTCTGAACAAACCTAAAAAATTAATAAGGGATATTTGATATTAGAAGATAAAAATAAAAAAAAAAAACATTGAAATCCATAATTTTATAGGCTGTTATGGAAAGGTAAATCATGAACATTTCAACATCCCATGCATTAAAATTAGGACCTTACAAATAGATTACCATGCTCTCCACACAAGGGGACATGTACATAAATGAAGCAGTCTGCATATTTCCAAATGGTGGTGATGCCCCACAACAATACACATGCCCCTGATGAAAATGAACAGAGTACATGCAAGGACACTTTTTCTAGGGTTCAGTCCCTGTGAAATGTGCATAGTAGGGAATTCACTGCAAACAGGAGGGTATTGGGGGACACAGAGTGCTGAGCACATGGGGACACTGGAATGACTGCTGGTGGGTCAGGGGTTTCTCTGCAGGTGATGGGAATGTAAATTTAATCTTGACAGTAGTTTCTCAACTCAGTTAAATATACTACAGACACTTTAGAGCACCGAACTTCACGGCATGCAAATTATAACACATTTGTTTTGGTTTTAGGAAAATAATAGCAAAAGAAGAAGCTACTGTCACTTTCCCTATAAAGAGAAAGATGGTCAACAACGCAGCTCTCCCAGGATGTAGCCAGGAACCCCCAGGCAAGAGGGGAGACAGCAGGTGTGAGTGGGTCTCCTGCACCAGACACTAGGCTCATTCTGGTGGCACTGTACATTTGGGGACATAGGGGTGGGAGTCTCTAGGACATCACTCAGTCTCATGATCCAGAAATTCCTGGATTCAGTCCAGGAATTCCTAAGACCTCGATCCTCCGTCTGAGATATATTTTAATGACTCATAGAAATGATCCATTTCTAGTCCATCAATGTGCAAGACATGATTGTATTCATGCTATAAATATTACTGTGATTATTTTCTCCAGTGATGTTATCTAATCCATTCTGCTCTGATAAGGGCAGAATGTGTGTGTGTGTGTGTGTGTGTGTGTGTGTGTGTGTGTGTGTGTGTTTATTTCTATCCAGCATTTCTCACTTAGCATACAACTCTATGTCTTATTCATACAAATGCTTAAAGGTTCCTTCTGAACTTCATATAAAATATCTAATCACTGCCTTTCATAGTGAGTCAGATAAAAACCTGAACATGTGCCCATGATCTTCACACATTTGTTTTTCTCCTCGCAGCACTAAGTATTTGGAGCTTGCTGATATTTAGCTGGTGTTCAATAAATACTTTTGAATTAAAGCAAATAAGCAAATGAAAAAAATACAAATATTCACCTCCTTAACACACACCCAAAATAGGTATCTCAAGCTTCATTGGCACCGTCATCATCAACTCAAATTCTGAATCATGGGTATCATCTTAGAAACATCTTTGTACCTCACACAATCTTCAAGTAATTCTTAAATCCATTGCTCTCCATGACAAAAATAACATTAAAATGTCCATATTTCCTAAAGAAATCTATACATTCAATGCATTTCCTACGAAAATTCCAGTGACATTATTCTCAGAAATAGAAAAAAAGAAAATATTGAATTTTGTATAGAACAAAAAAAGATCTCAAATTGCCCAAACATCTTGTGATAGAACAAAACTGGAGACACCATACTTCCTGCTTTCAAATTATAATGCTATAGTATTGAAAACAGTATCATATTGGCCTAGAGACACACAGAACAATTCCACAGAATAAAAAATCAAAACAAAACAAGCAAATAAATACAAGTTCCCCTTGACCATCAGGGAGGACCTAAGCTGATAACAGGGACTTTCTGAGGTCTATGGATATGCACAACTCATAGAGCATATGCCCTAAATGAGATCCTCATGCTCTTTCTCGTGTTTCCTGGCACATTTTGGGAGACAAAGCTAGAATGACTGGGCACCCTGCAGTGGGCACATTGATACCCATGCCATGGCAGGTACAGTGCATCTACATGGTCAATCAGGGGTCGGAAGCACAGCCCAAAGAATGCTCCCACCTCTGACAGGCCACATCTGCCAAAAGCCCCCATCAATGCTTCCCTCTGCTCTCTGTTGCTTCCTCAATTGGCATGGGATCCTGGAGTCCTGGCTCCTTGGCCAGATCCAGGTTACACATCCCCCTATCAGGTACATGGTTACTGCTTGGGATGATGAAGAATTCTAGAAATGGATAGTTGTAATGAGTGCACAACATTGGGAGTATACTCAGTCTGAATTGCACATTGAAGAGTGATTGAAACAGTAATTTTTCTGTTATGTATATTATTTTTTAAAGATTTTATTAATTTATTTGAGAGGGAGAGCATGTAAGAGAGAGCATGAGAGGGGAGACACTCAGAGGGAGAAGCAGACTCCCTGCAGAGCTGGGAGCCCATGCAGGAATCAATCCCAGAATCCAGGATCATGACCTGTACTGAAGGCAGTCGCTTAACCAACTGAACCACCCAGGTGCCCCTGTCCTGTATATTATAATAATTATAAATTATAAGTTGAAAATCAGATTACATTTAAGAAGCTGTAGACATACAAATATCCTTTACATCCGTATCTGTGTTACCCTATTGTAAATCATCCTCATTACTAAAAATACGCAGCAGGTTTTTTTTTGTTTTTTTTTTTTTTGTTGTTGTTATTATTTTTTTCCTGTAGATTCAACATATAAATAAGAAAAAAAAAAGGTAATGTGTCTTTCCCTGTAGGCCTTATTTCACTTAGGGTAATGTCTTGCAGGTCCACCCTTGCTGTCACAAATAACAGGACATATTCCTGGAAAGGCTCATGGGGTGGACATCCTTGTGCACAGGTGGGGTCATCATGTTCATGGTGTTGCATTGCCCCCATACTGTGTGGATCACTGACAAGCCCTATTGTGGCAGGAAAGAGGAGGAGGACACAGTCAGTGGGCTCAGGAAATCTGCCTCAGGGGTTAAGGGTCCTGACAGTGTCAGCTGTGTGTCCCTCACATCTGTGGGATCTCCTTCACCCACCTTCCCTAGAGCAGGCTCAGCATTTTATAGCAGGGCTGGAGCCTTCCTCTTACCCCCACAAGCCCCACTGAGAGATCTGCGAACAGTCACTCAAAGTTCCTCCCAGGGATAACCACCCTCTCCTGACATCACAGAGAAATGATAGAATCCATCATCTGTTGCAAGTCAGTTGTGCCCCTAGAATGCCTCCTGTTCTGAGTCCTCACTCAGCACAAATCTTAGCGCCTTGTTCCTGAGACACAGAACTACTCAGCCAGTCCTGAGCGTAGGAGCCTGGAAGAAGGAGTTTTTATAGTAGGGAAGTTTATGTGTCTTTATAAAGAGAGAAAAAGTGTGTGCTCAATAGGCTCTGATTTTTTACACTTGGATCTCCAGACAAAGTTTCTCCATTACCATGAGTTTTTGTTGTTGTTGTCATCTTTGTTTATTTGTTTTGTTTTGTTTTGTTTTGTTTCCCTTCTGAGAGATCACTTATGATGCATAGGAAACTGGGAGAAAGGATATTGTGATCTAGAAGCTACTTCTAAGTACAGTCAGTATGTACTCTAGTTATTTTAATTTGGAAGAGAGTCAGAGTACAAGGTTGTGAACAGGCTGAGGTATTTGTCCCACTTCCCCATCTATGTGTGTCACCGTGTCCAGCACCACTGTACCCCACTGCACAGTAATAGTCAGCCTCATCCTCAGGCTGCAGCCCAGAGATGAGCAGAAGCCCTGCATTGGCCGAGGTGTCCTTGGAGCCAGAGAAGCGACTGGGAATCCCAGGTCCCAGCTCTGTACTTCAGTCTGAGTAGTAGTACAGGAGAAACCGGGGAAGGGGTCCCTTGCTTCTGCTGGTACCAGTTTATGGTATAGCTGCTGACACTGATGTCCCTGCTCAAGGTGCAGGTGAGTCTGACTGTTGTTCCCAGAGATGCAGAGAGTGAGGGCAGCTGCGTCAGCACAGGTTGGGACAAAGATCCTGCAAATACAGACACTCATGGGTGATGGAATTATAAGTGGGGAAAACAAAACAAAACAAACACAAAACAGAAAATAAAAAAACAAAAAAGCATCAATATCTTGAACATGGAAAATGTCGTATGGGGTCCCTTGTGTCCCTGAGAACTTTCCCTACCTGTGCAGTGACAGGAGCATGAGGAGGACAGGAATCCAGGCCATGGTGACACAGACCCTGGTTCCCACAATGCGCTGGCCTGCCCCAGTCCTCCTTTTCTCCTCCACCCTATGCCACAGGCAGGGCTGTCCATGCAAATGGGGTCCACCCAGTGTCAGCCTAGCCCCTCTCTGAGCACTGGTGGTGGAGCTCAGTTCACACCACACAATGAGGAGGATGGTGTTTGGTTTCATCCCTGGTGAGAGCACAGGGAACAAGCACCTGCTGAAACCACATGTAGCTCCCTCTCAGGGGACTCTGCCAGACCAGAGAAGACACAGCTGCTGAGTTCTTATCAAGGAGAGCAGGTCCCAGTCCCCAGGTCATTTCCCTGGACTGAATGTACCTCAGTAGGTCACCATACAGGATCACAGGGCAGTCCCACAGCTCCCCCTGCTGGTCACAGGTTGCAGCAGTCCCTGTGTCCCAAAACCCTGAGCGCCCCGCTGATTTCCGCAGCTTCTCAATTCTCTCTGTATATGCACATCCACCGTACAATTGTTAGTACTTTTCTCCTGCTCTCTGAAAGTACATCTTCCCTAAGGATCTTTAGTAAGCCACAATGGCACAAGACAAAGAAGCAATTAGCATTAATTTATATTCACAAACTTTTGCATGTTTCCAGACTCAAAAAGACTTTCCCCAGGCTTTTCTAATATCTAAGGATAAATTTTGTTGTCAGATGTACACAATAAATAGAGATAAGGTAAATATGATGATGTACACAGTTCGAAGTGCTGGTGTCCCGATACTGAGAGGCTGTATGTACTTCCCAGGGAAGGAGCTGGATGGCTCCCTTCCAGCTTTCTGAGTGAAGCACTGTCTTGTAGAGTCTCCCTGAAAAAACAAATGTTGAATGTTAGTTTGGCCTTCCTTTCTTTTTCTCTATTAATATAAAACTGAAATCCTCTTCAGATTTATTTTATCAGTAAAAGCAGGTACTTATGTAAATGTTTCATAAAAACTAAGTGGTTTAATTAGAAATTTTAAAAGTTGGGATACCCGTTCTAGGATTCTGATACTTATGCTTGCCTCCTGTAAGTTCTCACTCCATGCAGAGCCCTGGTCCATAAGATGTGTAAATATGTGCATATATAGTTAGAGGACATTCTAGATAACACTGAGTGACCCAGGTGCGCATCAGGTCAGGTGACACAGAGCGGGGGAACACCGGAGCTGCTTTGAAGAAATTGTATGGACTGTTTCTAGGAAAGGCATAGACAGGGAATTTTGTAGGAATACAAACAATCAGCGTCATATTCCAAAGAGGACAATGCAGCAAACACTTGAAAACATTGCCTTGAACGTGTTGACAGAAATTACATTTGATTTAATGGTGGGTGAAGAAATAAATACAAATAATGGATGTTGTTGTCTTCACATTTACCCATCAAGAGGAACTGAGTTCATAATCCCAAGTTTATAGGATCTACTTATCCGTGGCATATATTTCTTGGCAGGAGTTTGTCTTAGGTGTCATAAAATTTCTTCATATAAAAAATCTTTATATTTCTTGATGTTTTGTCTCAGTTTAGTAGAAGTTAAATGTGAGATGTTATTATTTTCAAGATATGTTCAATATATGAGCAGTTGGTTCCATAAATTTTCCCTTCCTCAGTGTCACAGGGATTCACTGTGCACATGCTCTCCAAACTGCCAGATTCCAAGGACTTCTAGTAAATTCCTGTGAGGAGGATCGCCAGCTTTCCTCAAATACTCTGTCCTAAAGGCAGGCATAGGGATCTTCCTCACTGAGTTCAGGCAGGCACCCCCTCTAGTGACACCGCCATTGCTCTTGGCAGAAAACCCAAACCCTGCACTTCCCAAAGAGGCCTTCATGCCCCGGTCCCACGCTTCATGCAGCCCCAACCCTTGTTCTCTGGCACCCAACTTCCCTGTTTACATGTTATTTCAAAACCCCGAATTTCAGCCCTTTCCGTGGTCTTTCAGCCATGTCCTCCTCATTCTTTGGGGAGATGGGTTTCCACTTGTAATCATGGAAAAGACACGTATTTTGGCAACTCTGGGTGTCATTCAGTGGCTCTTCATTACCTGATATACTCACATCACCACATAAGGCAGAAGAGAATATATATAAATATATATTCATATTCAAGAGATGATAAATAAATACATGCACATGTATGCATATTTACATTTAACTTGAACTATAGATAAAGAACAGCTTGCATCCATATTCAATAGATCATAAATATAACTCACCTTGATGACTATCCTACTGTCTTTGTCCCTTGTCCTGCTCCCTTCCTGAACATGAAACAATTCCAAGCCCTCCATCATCCATATATGGTATATGAACCTAATGAGCTTTAGCACATTGCCCACATGTTCAATGTGCCAAAAGTCTTGAATTTAAAAAAAAAAAAGGGATTGGGGCGCCTGGGTGGCTCAGTGGATTAAAACCTGTGCCTTCGGCTCAGGTCATGATCTCAGGGTCCTGGGATCGAGTCCCACATTGGACTCTCTGCTCAGCGGGAAACCTGCTTCCTCCTCTCTCTCTGCCTGCCTCTCTGCCTACCTGTGATCTCTCTCTCTCTCTCTCTCTGTCAAATAAATAAATAAAA
The DNA here is from genome assembly GCA_020311275.1 of Eira barbara. Classification (NCBI taxonomy): domain Eukaryota; kingdom Metazoa; phylum Chordata; class Mammalia; order Carnivora; family Mustelidae; genus Eira; species Eira barbara. The sequence continues at coordinate 17,465 of JAHRIG010008294.1, read as the reverse complement.
TATTTTTTAAAAAAGGGATTCCACCTACTCTCACATCGATGTATGTGTGTTGTCATTCATCAAATCTCAGGATAAAGAGACAAACTGAATATCTCTAGATTTCAGATAACATGAAATTCTCTGTAAAGCCCAGAATGGCAACAGGGTGCATGTAGGGTGTTGGGGAGAGGGCCACCATGTTCTCCTGGGTCACACATCCTGACCTACAGCCCTTCTTGTCATTGTCACCCAGCAATTATGAAGGTCATTTTGCTTCTGGAAACAAATTAATTCCTTTGCATTGGAAGACCAATACCTATAAAATGATATTTTTTATTGATCTCATAAACATCCACAAAATCTAAAGCACAAAGTCTTCTGATCTCAGTAAAACACATAACAGTAGAAACAATAATCTGAGTTGTGTTTGATTCCAGACAGGAACATGGGAATGATGAATAAAGACAGGAACATGGTTAGAGAGTATGTTATTACATTTTCCCATGGACCAGGAGCTCTGTGTGACATTTGATTGTATCAGCTCTATAACAATGATAATCAGCTTCTCCTCACAATAAAGCCAAGAGATAGTAAAACAGTTCCTGATTAACACAGTTGGGTCTGGAGAATGAGGTTGGAAATGAGGACGGTCATTCATGCTGTCCCAAGTACAAGCATAGGGACTCAGTCTGAGCCTTGGTACCAATTTCACGTGAAATCCCGTGTTTCTTCTTTCCTGTGCAAGTGATGGTGGCCTCAAATCTGGAATCATAAAGAACTTCACACGGGCAGTAACACACGTACATATGGAGGTGGTTTCTGATCTGGACGTCCCACAGCCTGACCTCACAGAAGCTCTAATAAAGTGTAGGGGATGAGCAGGACAGAGACTCTGACTGTGGGCACAGAAAAATCCATTTGGGATGCCCATGGACCCTGAGTAATGATGGCTATAGCAGAGCCTTATCCATGGACCCCATTCCCTCAACTTCTCTGGGACATGGTCTCTCTTTTCCAGCCATTATGCAGAATCTTCCATATTCTCTTAGATCATAAGAGGATTCCTGGCATTGAGGCCGCAAATTTTCCCTCTCTATAACTTCACAACTGAAATCTCAGATGTCTAGCAAGTATTACAGGCCAACTCCTCAAAGGTCTGTGTTCTCACACAACATCTCACAAGCCAGGGCCTCATCCATGGGGCACAGTGAACCTTGGCCAGTCCTGAGCACAGGATGCTGGGAGGGAAAATAGCCTGTCTTCTTTGCCGCCTGGAATGGTAGAGTCCTTGCAGTAGAAGGCTGTCCACCTGTTGGGATGCTCCCTGGGTTATGTTGAGGATAAGGCAAAGAAAGACTAGTTTTCACATTAAAAAGATTATCCACCATGACCAGGTAGGTTTCATCCCTGGGTTACAAGGATGGTTCAACATTCGCAAATCTATCAATGTGATAGAACAAATCAATAAGAGAAGAGAGAAGAACAACCCGGTCCTCTCAATTGATGCAGAAAAAGCATGTGACAAAATCCAGCATCCGTTCCTGATTAAAATGCTTCAAAGTATAGGGATAGAGGGAACATTCCTGAACTTCATCAAATCCATCTATGAAAGACCCACAGCAAATATCATCCTCAATGGGAAAAAGCTCACAGCCTTCCCATAGAGATCAGGAACACGACAAGGATGCCCACTCTCACCACTCTAGTTCAACATAGTATTAGAAGTCCTAGCAACAGCAATCAGACAACAAAGAGAAATAAAAGGTACCCAAATTGGCAATGAAGAAGTCAAACTCTCTCTCTTTGCAGATTACATGATTCTTTATATGGAAAACCCGAAAGACTCCACCCCCAAACTTCTAGAACACATACAGCAATTCAGTAACGTGGCAGGATACAAAGTCAATGTACATAAATCAGTGGCTTTCTTGTACACTAACAATGAAAATACAGAAAGGCAAATTAGAGAATTGATTCCATTTACTATAGCACCAAGAAACATAAGATACCTGGGAATAAACCTAGTCAAAGAGGTTAAGGATCTATACTCGAGGAACTACAGAACACTCATAAAAGAAATTGAAGAAGACACAAAAAGATGGAAGACCATTCCATGCTCTTGGATCGGAAGAATAAACATTGTGAAAATGCCTATACCGCCTAGGGCAAACTACACTTTTAATGCCATTCCGATCAAAATTCCACCGGTATTTTTCAAAGAGCTGGAGCAAATAATCCTAAAATTTGTAGGGAATCAGAAGAGACCCTGGATTGCTAAGGAAAGGTTGAAAAACAAAAATAAACCTGGTGGCATCATGTTACCTGATTTCAAGATTTCCTACAAAGCTGTGATCACCAAGACAGCATGGTACTGGCATAAAAACAGACAAATAGACCAGTGGAACAGAGTAGAGAGCCCAGATATGGACCCTCAACTCTATGGTCAAATAATCTTTGACAAAACAGGGAAAAATATCCAGTGGAAAAAAGACAGTCTCTTCAATAAACGGTGCTGGGAAAACTGGACAGCTATATGTAGAAGAATGAAACTCGACCATTCTCTTACACCGTACAAAAACATAAACTCGAAATGGATGAAAGACCTCAATGTGAGACAGGAATCCATCAGAATCCTAGAGGAGAACATAGGCAGTAACCTCTTTGATATCAGCCACAGCAACTTCTTTCGAGATATGTCTCCAAAGGCAAAGGAAACAAAAGCAAAAATGAACTTTTGGGACTTCATCAATATCCCAAGTTTCTGAACAGCGAAGGAAACAGTCAACAAAACAAAGAGGCAACCCACGGAATGGGAGAAGATAATTGCAAATGACAGTACAGACAAAAGGCTGATATCCAGGATCTATAAAGAACTCCTCAAACTCAACACACACAAAACAGACAATCATATTAAAAAATGAGCAGAAGATATGAGCAGACACTTCTCCAATGAAGACATACAAATGGCTATCAAACGCATGAAAAAATGTTCATCATCACTAGCCATCAGGGAGATTCAAATTAAAACCACATTGAGATACCACCTTACACCAGTTAGAATGACCAAAATTAGCAAGACAGGAAACAACGTGTGTTGGAGAGATTGTGGAGAAAGGGAAACCCTGTTCCACTGTTGGTGGGAATGCAAGTTGTTGCAGCCACTTTGGGGAACAGTGTGGAGATTCCTAAAGAAATGAAAAATAGAGCTTCCCTATGACGCTGCAATTGCACTACTGGGTATTTACCCCAAAGATACAGATGTAGTGAAAAGAAGGGCCATCTGTACCCCAATGTTTCTAGCAGCAATGGCCACGGTCGCCAAACTGTAGAAAGAACCAAGATGCCCTTCAATGGATGAATGGATAAGGAAGATGTGGTCCATATACACTGTGGAGTATTATGCCTCCATCAGAAAGGATGAATACCCAACTTTTGTAACAACATGGACGGGACTGGAAGAGCTTATGCTGAGTGAAATAAGCCAAGCAGAGAGAGTCAAGTATCATATGGTTTCACTCATTTGTGGATCCTAACAAATAATATGGAGGAGAAGGGTAGATGGAGAGGAGAAGGGAGTTGAGGGAAAGTGGAAGGGAGGTGAACCATGAGAGACTATGGACTCTTAAAAACAACCTGAGGGTTTTGAAGGGGTGGGGGGTGGGATGTTGGGGGAACCAGGTGGTGGATATTAGGGAGGGCACGGATTGCATGGAGCACTGGGTGTGGTGAAAAAACAATTAATATGTTACGCTGAGTGAAATAAGTCAAGCAGAGAGAGTCAAGTATCATATGGTTTCACTTATTTGTGGGTCATAACAAACAATATGGAGGACAAGGGTAGATGGAGAGGAGAAGGGAGTTGAGGGAAATTGGAAAGGGAGGTGAACCATGAGAGACTATGGACTCTGAAAAACAACCTGAGGGTTTTGAAGGGGTGGGGGTGGGATGTTGGGGGAACCTGGTGGTGGGTAGTGGGGAGGGCACGGATTGCATGGAGCACTGGGTGTGGTGAAAAAACAATGAATACTGTTACGCTGAAAAGAAATAAATCATGAAAAAAAAAACAATTAATACTGTTACACCGAAAAGAAATAAAAAATTGAAAAAAAAAAAAAAAAGAAAGAAAGGCTCGTTTTCATTATTTCAAGAGAAAAAAAAGGCAGGTACACAGAATCTGGTTTTGTCCTAGAGGAATCCTGTGAAACACCATCATCATCATATTGAAGTATTTTTTTATATTTTTGCTCTATTTTTCTTAAATCCAAAGCATCACTGAATGGAAAATTGAGAGTAGACCCACCACGAACCAAGTAGTAAATATAATTAGAGTTTGTGTATGTACATTTTTTGCCAGTTTTGAATTGCCATTGAACAAGACAGCAAATGGAGTGTTCAGTCCCAAGTCTCCATCATTCTGTGTTACTGTGACAATCACTGCTGTCCAATCACACAGTAATAGTCAGCATTGTCCTCAGGCTGCAGCCCAGAGATGAGAAGAAGCTCTGCAATGCCTGAGACAACTTTGGACCCGGAGAAGCAGCTGGAGACCCTGGATCACATCTTCATTCCTGAGTCTGAATAATACCAGAGATACTGTGGAGGGCTTCCTAGCATCTTGTGGCACCAATATACACAGTAGACCCCTATGCTCTGGGTGAAGGTGAGTCTGGCCATTGTTCCCTGAGATGCAGAGAGGGAGGGCAGCTGGATCAGCTCAGGTTGAAACAGATAGCTTGCTAACACAGACACTCATGGGTGATGGGGCAATGAAGCTGGGTGTTTCTTCGTATTGGCACTGATAATGTCTGGGAGCTCACCCAAAAGTCTTATTTGGCACTACCTGAGCATAGATTGAGTAGGAAAAGGAGGAGAATATTCTAAGCCTGGTCGATGGTGACACAGACCCTAGTCTCTACGGTTGGATCGGTTTGTCCCAGCATTTTCTTTTACTTCTTACACTCTACAGGAAAAGTAATCTGTTTATGCAAATTGGAACCCCCTTACAGACTCAGAGTCCATGTGATCACTGATTCAGGACCTGAGGACAGAAGAATCCAAGGGTATTTCTTACTCTGAGTCAGACCCAGGAGGGGGTGGAGGGAGCAGGAAGCAGCTATGGGGACACCCACATAACCCTTCACAGGACCCTTTGCCAGGCCCTGAGGGACCAGACTCCTGGATCTCATCCAGGAGTACAGAGGGCAGCTCAGCCTCTGCCCATCCCTGAGGATAGGGGGCTTCCCCAGCTGTGAGGGTGCCAGGGCAGGGCCCAGAGAGATGTGTTGTGCCCCCTCCTGCTTACATGTCCACCTGCAGGGTCCTCAGTGTCCGGAGGTTAATATCTACACCTGTGCCACTAGCATTCAATAGTGACCTGAATGACTGTGTGAAACACTTTCTTGGGTTTGATTTAAAGAACATGGATACATGTCTGTGATTTGAGAGGCTTACAACATGGAGGGAATGGTCACCCAGAAATAAACACTTCTGAGATTGTAAGAATGTGTTTCAACCATGAAACATATAAAAGAATGAGATTATCTAACCCATGGGATATTTAGGGATCTCCTCACAGGAAGGTTTCACACATGTTTCAGGAGAGAAGTGAATGTTTTCTCTATATTGGGCTGATAGAAGAAAAAAATCAAAACAGGATGTGAAGATGCTCAAACCATGAAGGGATGTGGCAATTTCACACACGGGGAAACCATCTGCTGACACTGTGCACAGGGGAAGACAAGGGTGAACACAACAGGTCAGAACTGAAGAAACCATGTGGTCAGGGAAGAACAACTGAGGCAGGAAAACAGGAGGATGGGATGCAGGTGGTTGTGCTCACAGGAGATGCTCAGGACTGTGGTGCAGGAAGAACTTGGGGAGAGAAGGAGGAAGAGTACAGTGTGAAGTGAGGGTTTCTGCTTTCAATGGACCAGTAGAAGGCACTGCTGTTTACTGTAGTGCAGCATTAGATAATGAGATACTTCTCTGTTCATAAAAGTTTTGAAGATCTGAGTGAGGAGAGAAGATGTAGGGGAACTAGGAGGAGGCACCATTTCACCCTGTACCCTAAAGTGAGCTGATTACCTACCAAAGAACTCTGATCACCCATGAAATCAGACTGAGATTAATTATACACGTCTGGATCTCTATGGGGGCAGAAGACACCAGTGGGCAGGTAAAGCGGTGTGGGAATGTCGGCTTGATATTTGAAGTTAAAAAAAAGGGGGAGGGAGCCACCAGAAGTGACCCATTGGAAAGGAATACCCCAATATGAGAGCGCGCTGTGACTGGGAACCAGCATTAACTTGGAGTCTGGTTGAAATCACTCAAAAAGAGCAAAGGATTGTGGGGGGAAATTTTGGAAATCAGGGTGTTTAGGGACAGGGGCTTAAGTCCCTGGACCCAGGACAGCCACCCCTGGCGCTGAGCCAGAGAGAGTGTGGTGAAGAAAGCAGGTCTTGGTCCCTGAGGCGCGAGCGTGCCTGAGAGCACATGGGGTGCAGTTCCAATGAGGGGCTGGTAGCCTTGCCAGCCGGCAGAACTACAGCCTTTTTGCACTGCTTACACATGCGCCACACTGCGCTACCAGAGTCTGAGTCATGCACCACACCCTCCCCTGAGACAGGTGTGCACAGGCGCCAGCCTGGTGCTCAGTCCCAGAAAGTCTGAGTACTCCCAGCCCAGGACATCAGGAAAATCTCAGTGTGCGATCACTGCTTGGAAACTCTGGTGGTCTGGAGCAGCCCAGACAGCCACCACTGTTGTGGTTTTGGGTACAAGCAGGAGTTCCTGCATCCCCAGGGACTGCAAGTGGGAATGTGCTGTGCCAGCAGCCAAGGGGGAATTTATGTGCTCTGGAGCACCCAGAGGGGAACAGACTGAGGCTTCTCTCTGAGAGGGAGGTCTAGGTGCAGTTTGCTTTCCTCTAAACCTCTAAAAACCATCAAAAGCTGTCGAGGCGAGAGAAAACAAACGAATGAACAAACAAAAAAACCTCGAGAGAACAAAAGCCTGAAAAAACCGGTTTCCTCAGAGTCCACCCCCTTGGGGGGGGGACTTAACTCAGGAAACACTACCTGAAAACCCATGTGGCAGGCCCCTCCTCCAGAAAGTCAACTGGGGTTAAAAAAAAAGAGAGAGAGAGAGAGAGAGAGAGAGAGAACAACCACCACTACTTCATAGATACAACTTTTATTTTAATTCCTTCCCACTATTATGGTTCGTTTTATTATAGATAATTTTTTAACCTATTTACAATCACAGTGAGATGTCCAGTACATCAAATTCCATAATAACCTCTAAATCTGAACCTTTTGATACATATACCCGTGTTTTTATTTTGCTTTTCTGTATTTTTTTTTATTTCAATTTAGGTTAGTTTAGTTTCTTCTTTTTTTAAATTTTTTTTTTAATATTTATATGAAGTTAAACTTCAAGATAATCCCCTTTCCCCAATCAATGCTTCCCCTATAGGTAAACCAATTTTTAATCTCCCTTTATCTTAGGAAAGTTGAGTCCCTTAAAAATGGTATCAAGATACATCCAGGAAGAATCAAAATAACCTTCCTCCCCCACACTGAGAATTTATAAACACTCTCCCATCTTTTTCTTCTATCAGTGTTTCTGTGTATTTGTGTTTGTCCTGGTAGTATTTAAATCCTATACTTGGGGTTCTTTTTGACGAGGTTATCTCTCTCCTTTTTTTTTTTTTTTTTTTTTTGTTCTTACGCATATATATATATGTATATATATATATATATATATTTTTTTTTTCTCTTGTCATCTACTTTTGTCAGTATTTTTGTTCGTCTGTTTTTGATTGTATACTTCATAAGTCTTTCCTTGGGGACCATTTGGGGTGGGACTTCTATTTTATTTTAACTTTCTTTTTTTTCCTGTCTCTCTCTCCCTCTCTGTTTTTTTTTTTTTTTTTTTTTTTTAATATTTTCTTTCTTCTTTCATTTGGGTGGGGACTCTTGATTGCTCAGAAGTGTTCCAGGGTGCACCTCGACTGCACAAGGCTCAATACATCGAGCTGAATCCATTCAGCTATCTCTCACCAAAATGACTAGGAGGAGGAATGCCCGACAGAAGAAAAATTCAGAGGCTGGGTCTTCTGTAACAGAGCTAATGGCTATCAACATAGACAATATGTCAGAAAGGGAATTCAGGCTAACAATTATCCAGGCAATAGCTAGGTTGGAGAAAGCCATGGATGACAAAAAGAATTAATTAAGACAGAACTGAAAGCCACCAGGGATGATGTTCACAATGTTCTCAATGAGTTCCAATCTAATCTAAATTCTCTAAAAGCCAGGGTAACTAAGACAGAAGATAGAATTAGTGATCTGAAGGACAAACATATAGAGAGAAAGGACCAGGAGGAAGCCTGGAACAAACAGCTTAGAAACCACAAAAACAGAATTAGGGAAATAAATGACGCCATGAAACGTTCCAACGTCAGAATTATTGGAATCCCTGAAGGGGAGGAGAAAGAAAGAATTCTAGAAGATATAGTGGAACAAATTCTCTGTGAAAATTTTCCCAATCTCATGAATGGAACCTGCATTCATGTACTAGAGGCAGAACGGTCTCCCCCCAAGATTATAGATTCTAAAAAAACACCAAGGCACCAGATAGTTAAATAGAGAAATCATAATTGTAGATATAATCTCTTGAAAGCAGCTAGGACAAAGAAGCTCCTTAGGTACAGAGGAAAGCCCATCAGTATAACATCAGACCTGTCCACAGAAACCTGGGGAGCCAGAAAGGGCTGGCAAGACATATTCAGGTCACTAAATGAGAAGAACATGCAGCCAAGAATACTTTATCCAGCAAGACCGACATTGAAAATGGATGGAGAAATAAAGAGTTTCCAAGACCAGCAAGATTTAAAAGAGTATGCGACCACCAAGCCAACACTGCAAGAAATATTGATGAGGGTTCTATAAAAGAGGATATGTCCTAAGAATATCATTGAACAGAAATGTGGAGACAATCTACAGAAAGAAAGACTTCAAAGTTAACATGATGTCAATAAAAACATATCTCTCAATAATCACTCTCAATGTGAATGGCCTAAATGTGCCCATAAAACGACACAGGGTTGCAGATTGGATAAAATGACAGGACCCATCCATATGTTGTCTACAACAGACCCATTTTGAAACTAAGGATACACCCAGACTGAAAGTGAAGGGATGGAGAAGCATCTTTCATGCTAATGGACCTCAAAAGAAGGCCAGGGTAGTGATTCTCATATCAGATAAATTAAATTTTAAAGTAAAGACGGTAGTCAGAGATACAGAAGGACACTACATCATTCTTTTTTTTTTAATACTCTTCTTTTTAAAGATTTTATTTATTTCTTTATTTGACAGACAGAGGTTACCAGTAGGCAGAGAGAGAGAGAGAGAGAGAGAAGAGGAAGAAGCAGGCTCCCTGCTGAGCAGAGAACCCAATGCGGGGTTGGATCCCAGGACCCCGGGATCATGAACTGAGCCAAAGGCAGAAGCTTTAACCCACTGAGCTACCCAGGCTCCCCTCACTACATCATTCTTAAAGGGACTATCCACCAAGATGATTTAACAATTGTAAATATCTATACCCCCAATATGGGAGCAGCCAATTACATAAGAAAACTATTAATCAAGATAAAGAGTCATATTGATATGAATACATTAATAGTAGGAGAACTTAAAATACCTCTCTCAGTAATAGACAGATCATCGAAGCAGAAAATCAATAAAGAAACAAGAGCATTGAATGACACATTGGACCAGATGGACCTCATAGATATATACAGCACATTCCACCCTATAATGACAGAATACTCATTCTTCTCAAGTGCACATGGAACCTTCTCCAGAATAGACCACAAACTGGGTCAAATATCAGGACTCGACCAATACCAAAAGACTGCGATTATTCCCTGCATATTCTCAGATCACAATGCTTTGAAATTAAGCTCAATCACAAGGAAAAGCACAGAAGGAACTCAAACACATGGAAGATAAAGACCACCTTGCTTAAGAATGCTTGGATCAACCAGGCGATCAAAGAAGAACTTAAACAATTCATGGAAACCAATGAGAATGAAGACACTTCGGTCCTAAACCTATGGAATACAGCAAAGGCAGTCCTAAGCGGGAAATACATATCCAGCCAAGCCTCCCTCAAAAAAATTGAAAAATCCAGAATACACCAGCTGTCTCTACACCTTAAAGAACTGGAGAATCAACAACAAATCAAACCAACTCCACACACAAGAAGGGAAATAATCAAGATTAGAGCAGAGATCAATGAGGTAGAAACCAGAGATACAGTAGAACATATCAATGAAACTAGAAGCTGGTTTTTTGAAAGAATCAATAAGATCGATAAATAATTGGCCACGATAATCCAAAAGAAAAGAGAGAAAGCCCAGATTAATAAAATTATGAATGAAAAGGGAGAAATCACAACTACCACCAAGGAAATAGAAACAATCATCAAAAGTTATTATCAACAGTTATATGCCAATAAGTTAAGCAACCTAGATGAAATGCATGCATTCCTGGAAAACTATGTACTCCCAAAATTGAACCAGGAAGAAATTGACACCCTGAATAGACCAATATCTAGTAACAAGATTGAAGCAGTGATCAAAAACCTCCCAAAAAACAAGAGCCCAGGACCCGATGGATTCCCTGGGGAATTCTACCAGACTTTCAAAGAAGAAATAACACCTATTCTCCTGAAGCTGTTTCAAAAAATTGAAGCATAAGGAAAACTTCCAGAGTCTTCTTATGGAACCTTTTTATGAAGCATTACCCTGATCCCCAAACCAGACAAAGTCCCTACCAAAAAGGAGAATTTCAGACCAATATCACTGAAGAATATGGATGCTAAGATTCTCAACAAGATCCTAGCAAACAGGATCCAGCAGCACATTAAAAAGATTATCCGCCATTATCAGGTGGGATTCATCCCTGGGTTACAAGGATGGCTCAACATTCGCAAATCAATCAATGTGATAGAACAAATCAATAAGAGAAGAGAGAAGAACAACATGGTCCTCTCATTTGATGTAGAGAAAACATTTGATGAAATCAAGCATCTGTTCCTGATTAAAACGCTTCAAAGTATAGGGATAGAGGGAACATTCCTGAACTTCATCAAATCCATCTATGAAAGACCCACAGCAAATATCATCCTCAATGGGAAAAAGCTCACAGCCTTCCCATTAAGATCAGGAACATGACAAGGATGCCCACTCTCACTTCTCTTGTTCAACATAATGTTAGAAGTCTTAGAAATAGCAATCAGACAACAGAGAGAAATAATAGGTATCCAAATTGGCAAGGAAGAAGTCAAACTCTCTCTCTTCGCAGATGACATGATTCTTTATATGGAAAACCCAAAAGACTCTACTCCCAAACCACTAGAACTCATACAGCAATTCAGCAGTGTGGCAGGATACAAATTCAATATACAGAAAAGTTGTTTACTTCTACACTAACAATGAAAATACAGAAAGGCAAATTAGAGAATCGATTCCATTTACTATAGCACCAAGAACCATAAGATACCTGGGAATAAACCTAACCAAAGAAGTAAAGGATCTGTACTTGAGGAACTACAGAACATTCATGAAAGAAATTGAAGAAGACACAAAAAGAAGGAAGATCTCTGCGGGTTTTTTTGTTCACCTTGTTTTCAACTCCTTTAGGTAAATACCAAGGGGTATGGTGCATGGATTGTTCAGGCTAGAAAATCTTTACTTTTAAAGAAACAGCCAAGCCCTTTTCCAAAGTGACTGGACCAACCTGCATTCCCCCAACCAATTAAGGAGGGTTCCTGTCACTCCATGCCTTGGACAGCCAGATCTGTGTCACAGGTAAGTTGTGCCTTCCATGAAATAAGGAGAGAGGTATCCAAATTGAATGTTTACTCCCTACAGGTGTGGGGATGGTGAACACCCCTCTCCCTGCCCTTGAACACTCTTGCACAAACTCACCAGACCTTCATGGTTCATGGAGGAGCCACCTACAGGCTACATTCCTATCAGTGTCAGACATTCCTGGTCCCTATTGTTTCCTGAGTAGCATTCTCTGAGATGATTTTATCCACTGGGATCATGGGGAGAACTCTCAGGGTCACAAACTGTTCAGGAGTAAGTGGTGCATAATGGTGCAGAGGAAAGACTTGCACTGTGATATGGTTTCAACAAGCTCAGTCCCTTCTGTGGTAAGTCTGGAGCTTTGATGCCTTTTTAGAGTCCTGAAGGGACTCTGATGCATGGAACTATGCATCAGTCAGTTATTGCATGTGGGCTGTCTTTGGAAGAATTAGTGACCATCAGTGATAGCTTACTGAAGGACAAGATCCTTAAAGGGGCTCAGTAGAGACATATTGGTGAATGATGCAGCCACAGGGAGGCCACCATTATATTATGGCAACACACCCCTTGTTCAGCTCCCCTGACATCATAGCAGAAGTCCTCAGAACAGCTCCTCCTGGATGCTTTTTAATCACGTTCAGTGTAGGAAGCTTGCAAGGCATCATTCAGTGGTGTAAATGACAGGCCCTGCTGCTGAAATTAATCTCAAGGATACAGGCAATTCCAAGAGTATTTTTCCTCTACTACCCATTCCAGATTCACCTCCAGCTTGGTGAGCTGGTCTGGTCAAGGTGGCACATTTGGTAGACTTCTACAACCCCCATTCCTGAGAAGATCAAGCCCATTCAACTTGTCTTCTTTGAGCTGTGTTTTTGGTTCCCATGGAGGTCAACCACAGCATTGCATCAACTTCTTGAAGACTAACCTAGGTAACAACATTAGCCTCCTGGTGTTAGTAGCACAAGTGACAGTGGAAGCTAACATGAGCAGGTGTGGATCACGCAAGGGACAGGCAAGAGATGAATCATAGGGGTACTGTAATAAAGATTAGTCTATCACATCTTATGGCGTCATAAGGTTGTATTCAACTGTGGAGATATTTGGGAGAATAACTTTTACATAAAGTTTGGACTTTGAACTAGTAATTTTCAAATTAGTAATTTCTAATTAGTAAATACTAATTTCTAATTATAGCAAAATATGCATAAATGTAAGTTTCAAAACTTTAATCACTTTAACTGTATAATTCAGTGGCACTCTGCACACTCACAACACTTTGCACCACCACCACTATCCATTTCCATACCTTTCTCATAATTCGAAAGAGAAACTGTGTACTCCTTAAATAACCCTGCCATTCCCCCTTATCCAGAAGTGAATGGAATAATTTTCAAATCAGGTATTACAGAAAAAATCCAAGGATCCAGGAGCCCATGACAATGCAGAAAGGAGCAGAGAGCAGCTCTGCTGGTGGACCTTGGAAGATGTGGTTTGACCTAAGCAAGAGGTCTGTTTGATCTAATGACCATGTTGTATGCAGCCCACTATAGGCTAAAGTGGCATTATGTCTTTTGTCAGTGTGTTCAGCATCCCCATCTTCCTTTCCCAAAGTCTTTAAGGAATCCACACTGAGAGCCTGAGACTCTTACTAGGACGCTAGATACTTGACTCATTACCTATTGTTATCTGCAGTCACCTTCACATTCTCTGTAAGCTCACCTTCAGAGACCACACAAAGGCCATGCTTTCAGTCTACTTTTCCCTGGAGGTCAAGGGGAATTGTACTGATCAGTGTTGGATTTTTCTCACTAATATGCTCAAGCAATGTGTCCATATTAACACATGGACTTGTCCTAGAAGTTTCATATGTAATACTGTTCCTGTTGGGTTGTGTGTCACGGATTTTCTGAGAGTAGAAATGATTTTGCTCTCTATTTAAAAGTTCTTGGAAGTTGTCTTGCATATTTGTTAGCATTCTCTCATGATGCCTTCTGCTTTGCTTTTTGTTTGAGTGAAGATATTTTATTACTGATTATATACCACACATTATATGTGATATATGCATACTGTATAAACATACAAATATATTGACATGCAATATTATAAATATTATATGTGCTCATTTGTATGTATATATATGCACATGTAGTTATATTTTTATTTTGTACACAGACACCCAACCTCTGTAAATTGAAATCTCTGTTCTTTGAAATCTCTGCATCGGAATGTGTCTTTTCTTCTTCCATTTATTATTTATACAACAAGTGAACAACATGGATCACAGACATCTAGTTAAACTTGATACAGCCCTATACACTTACATTTATTGGGTCCTCAAATCTTTCCAGTTTTTGCCAGTGGGAACCCTTTTTGTTCACTCGTGAGCTCCTTGCCACACCCGACCCTGTGTGTGTGTGTGTGTGTGTGTGCGCACTCAACCATTTGTGTGGTGGAGTTTCACTGGTGCATTTGTTTTTGTTTTGAAGGATTCTTTACCGTCTGAAACTACAAGGTGCTCCATGCTCATCCTGTGAATTTCCTAATCTGGATATTAAATTTTTTTTGGGTGGAATTCATTTTCTTTTTTTCAGAGAGAGCAAGTGAGAGAACACAAGAAGGGAGTGGGACAGAGGGAGGGGAAGAAACTGGCTCCCCAATAAGCAGGGAGATTGATGTGGCTTAATGTGGGGTTAGGTCCTGGAAAAACCAGGATCAACCTCCTGAGCCACCCAGGTACCCCTGGAGATTAAATATTTCTCCAAAGAAGCCTGCATCTCTTCCCAGAAGAGTGGTATTAGAAAGCAAAATATGTAGAAATGTATTTCATGGATATGAGTTGTCATTGCTAATTGTCTAAAACCATTTCCCTGCAAGAGGATGTATTTAGTCCCTGAAGACTCACATAAAAGAAGACCTGGTACCAATTTACTGAATCACAAGTCTGGACCTTGTCCAGTGACATAAATTAGTACAATTTTTTTTCTCATCTGACCTCTGTCCTTTGAAGGGCATAATGAGGACATAAAGCAATGTCTGCTAATGGCTAAGAATATACTATTTCACCTCGTAGATCTCAAATGGGAGTTATTTTTGCCCCGCTGAGATGTATTTGGAAATCCCGTGTGCCGTGACCGATGGGGGTGAGGAGCAGCATAGCCCAGAACTTGGTAGAGACACCCCAGACTCTACCTCCTGAGCTGCACAGCCCCACCTGAGCCCACCAAAACTTCTTGTATGTCCCCCTGATCCTCAGGGTGTATGTGGGAATTCTCTTTGCAAATCTTCACATTTCTTAAGCCTGAGCAAACCCACCCTTTGACCAAAGCTTGGGTACCAGCTGAACAAAAGAGGGTGCTGGAGTTTGAGAATTCTTTACACAGAGAATGACACAGGAGCACCTGCAAGAGGCAGGGAGACAGGAGCTCCCTTCTCTGTGACTGGGGAGCACATGTGCCCTCTGGTGTATGCAGGACACATGGCGACCCTGGGCTGGAGCTGGTGAAATGGTCAACAGAGTCCATGAGGCATGACTTCTGCCTCCTCACTGCTCTGAATACTGCCCCCTGTATTAGGTCCAGGCCTTGTGTCTCCTTATGTGTCCTCCCATCACCTCAGGCAGAATTTGTGCTCTACTCAGACTCCTCAGGGTAGTCTTTCCACATCTTCTTTGGTTGATCATGGGTCAGGACTGAGATGCTGTCTCTACACAAACATTTTTAAGATTAGGATCAAATACATAACAGTGCTGGATTTCCATGGACATATGGTCTCTTCTGTGCAAGATACTGGCTCTTCCCTTCTATGTGATTCTTCCTGGCTTCCAAAGGTCTCCTACCTATGAGGTTCCTGCAGCAATGAGGAGATGGGAAGCACTTCTCTCCAAGTTGTGGGTAGAAACCCCTCTGTGCATTTCCAGAGGGGTAACACACAATATCTTTGTCATCTGTCACTGTTTCCTCCTGTTTGAAACTATAGTTCCTCACACACTGTGGGCAGTGGTTCCCTCTTAGCATCTGTCCTCAAAGCACACAAACACAAGCATGCAGGAGCCCTGGTACATGAGTCTGTGTGTAAAACTGACTTCAAAGCATAGAGGGCAAACCTTCCAGAGGTTCTAGGAGGGCATAAGTGACAACTCTAGATGCTCTTACAGGTTTC
This sequence comes from Eira barbara, assembly GCA_020311275.1. Lineage (NCBI taxonomy): Eukaryota > Metazoa > Chordata > Mammalia > Carnivora > Mustelidae > Eira > Eira barbara. Next base: position 1,447 of record JAHRIG010008294.1, on the reverse strand, counting down.
CAGTGACAGAGTTCATGTATTAGTTACCACCAAGCCAGCCACAAGCATAAAATAGGTCATGTTAATGCTACACAGAGTTCACTACTTTCAAACTGATTACATATCAATGCTAATGTCATTGTGAAGATTTAATAAAATGCTGGCATACTTCACTTAGATCTGTGCTTATTGCAGAAACAATATGGATGGAAATTGAGGTTAAAAACATAGATGGGGCAGGGACGTCTGGGTGGTTCAGATGGTTAAGCATCAGCCTTTGGCTCAGGTCATGATTTCCAGGGTCTGGGATTGAGCCCCGTGTCTGGCTCCCAGCTCAGTGGGAAGTCTGCTTCTCCCTCTCCCTCTGCATCTCCCCTTGCATATTCTCTCTCTCTCTCTCTCTCTCTCTCTCTCTCTCTCTCTCTCTCAAGTGAACAAGAAAAAAAAACACACAAAAAATTAGGAAATGGAATAACAATGGCAAGGGCATGTCTCCTCTTATCGGTTCAATAAGAGTCTATGATCTTTTACTACTATAGCTTGATTTTCACTGCAATTCTGCAAATATGTATATTTTAGTCATAAGTTTTGTATCCTGCTTCTGCAAGTAAGAAAGCCAGATATGGTGCCCAGCGAAACTCCATGAGGAACCTGCTCCTTTTGACTCCCAGAGCCATCTCACTGATGGAATTACCAAATAAAGAGCTTCTAGGATGGAGTGATCAGGAGTTGGACTTGATTCAGGGGTGGGCACAGCTGCAGTCCATGCACCTTAAGTCCAGCACATTCAGGAGAGAGCACTTGTCCGTTCAGCCACCCATGACTAGAGAAATGAATGTCTATTACTCAAGACCATCCCAACCCAGAATTTCCTCTCAAAGGTCTCACACGTGAGTTTAGGAGAGGTAGAGATAAGGGAAACTCTGTCCCTGAAGTCACAGGCCCTATGGTACTGGGTTGGGACAGAAGCATTTTCAGCAGATGTCCAGGCTGGCTGTGTCACTGGGGTAAATGAGGGAGGGAGAGACTAGCCCTGAGAACACAGGCAGTTGACTGTGTCACACTTCCATGGGTCTTGAGCACTGAGGCTGCTATCCCAGAATCAGTGTACTGATCAGCTTCAAGCACTGACTGGATCCCTGAGATGGTTGGTGTCGAACCCCCCCCCCCCATTGAGAGAGACTCCCCCTGGGTTTCCTGAACATCGGCTTCAACACAGGAGAACAGGTGTTCAGGGCACATCCTGGCCCCCCTGGTATCAGGAGCTGAGTCACACTCTATGTCCCTGGTGTTCCCTGATGATGGGGATTCTGCATTATAGAGATTGTAACACTGAAGACAGCTGGGTGAGCCAGGTTGAGCTTTACTTCTGGAGAGACAGAGTAGCCAGGAAACTGCAGAGCCTAGGACACTATAAACTCAGAGATAGGAGGTGTGTGTGTGTGTGTGTGTGTGTGTGTGTGTGTGT
>JAHRIG010008271.1:0-13201 GCA_020311275.1 Eira barbara | reverse complement strand
ACAAATGTTTGCATGAGTATTTACTAAGTGCCAGACATATTACTATCCATTCATTGCTTTGGTCAATCCTCAAAACCACCCTAAGAGGTAAGTACTATCAGGAGCCTCATGTTTCCAATAAAAAAACTGAAACTCAGGGATGATAAGAATTCTGTTTAACAGCATGGAGGTTCCTCAAAAAGTTGAAAATTGAGCTACCCTATGACCCAGCAATTGCACTACTGGGTATTTACCCTAAAGATACAAATGTAGTGATCCAAAGGGGCACATGCACCCGAATGTTTCTAGCAGCAATGTCCACAATAACCAAACTATGGAAAGAACCTAGATGTCCATCAACAGATGAATGGATAAAGAAGAAGAGGTATATATATACAATGGAATACTATGCCATCAAAAGAAATGAAATCCTGTCATTTGTGATGACATGGATGGAACTAGAGGGTATTATGCTTAGCAAAATAAGTCAATCGGAGAAAGACAACTATCATATGATCTCCCTGATTTGAGGAAGGGGAGATGCAACATGGGGGGCTTGGGGGCAGGAAAAGAATAAATGAAACAAGATGGGATTGGGAGGAATACAAACCATAAGAGACTCTTAATGTCACAAAACAAACTGAGGGTTGCTGGGGGGAGCGGGGTCGGGAGAGGGTGGTGGGGTTTGGACATTGGGGAGGGTATGTGTTATGGTGAGTGCTGTGAAGTGTGTAAACCTGGCGATTCACAGACCTGTACCCCTGGGGCTAATAATACATTATATGTTTATAAAAAAAATAAAAAATTAAAAAAAAAAAAAGAATTCTGTTTAAGGCCACACAGTTACTAAGTGGACAGACCAGAATTTGAACTAGACCTCGGTAATGGCAGAGCCATATAACTTGAAGTAAAAATGCCCTCGATTTCCTACTTAATGGAGTAAATGCTTAGGTAATTCAAGCACAAATTGAATAGGCTTTCGAATGATAACTTTTAACATATGTTTGACTTATAAATAGCACAGAAAGAAACTGTATTCGATACAAAAAGGATTTCCAGCCTATGTTTTAGGAAATATTTTTTCCTTTGGCTATTTCATAAACCTAACTTCCTCCAATGATAGATTACGTCCTGTTTATTATCTACAAAGAGCACAAATAGTCAGAAAAATGTTTTTGACCCCTACCAAAGGCAAATATGACCTTGTTTCCAAACCAGAAGCTTTGGTCTAGACTTTGGAAACAAGTTTTTAAAAGAATTAGCTCAAAGCAGCAGGTTTGTAGCTCATATGACACAAGATGATCAATGACCACATTAGCTACTAATCTAAGGCATAAAACATGCATGAGGCATTAGCATGGAAATCTAACACGTTCCCACCCCAGGTGGCACTGGATTTCTAATCTGTTGTCCCATCTAATAGGAATAAACTTAAATAGCTTATTTAGAGCTTCATTTACAAAGTTAATAATTAGGGTGATTTACTCAAAAAGCAGGGGCGGGGGAAGGAGGAAGGGAGACAGCTGGGTGGAAGTTGAACCAGGATAAAGAAAATAAAAGTGGGGCGCCTGGGTGGCTCAGTGGGTTAAAGCCTCTGCCTTCAGCTCAGGTCATGATCCCAGGGTTCATGATCATCGGGTTCTCTGCTCAGCGGGGGGCCTGCTTCCTCCTCTCTCTCTCTGCCTGCCTCTCTGCCTACTTGTGATCTCTGTCTGTCAAATAAATAAATAAAATCTTTAAAAAAAAAAAAAAGAAAAGAAAAGTCATTTTTGAGAAAGCCAAACTTAAGTCTTAATATAATTTTGACTAGAAAGACATCTCCCACTCGGATGGTAGGAAACCGGGGTTAGAAAATAGCATGACTCTTCCCAGAAGCTGAGTCTTAGTGGAACCAAGCAAATCAATATGGTTATTTGTTACAGAATGCTAGGGAAGTTGTTTAACCTTCCAAACACAAGTTTCTACATCTTTAAAATGGAAATGATGATACCTGATTTGCAAGGAATAAAAAGATAACAACAGCAAAGTGGTGAATACGGTACTTGACACTTGGGAATTACTCAATTTCTATGGATTCTACCCTTTGGTGGATTCCCTGGAAAGTGCTAAGGTGCACATATGGGTCCCCTTTTCCTGATGTTGAGATGCCAGGGTCTGCCCCAGTCACAAATTTTGATGTTTTTTTTTAACCTACATCCTGTGCTGGTTCGATAGTTGGAGGAGTTGTTTAATTTGTTGTTATACAGAATATTGGGTAAATGAGGTTCGACTCATTAGAAAAAAGCAAGTATGTGTCCCGTCATTCACCTCTCAGGTGACCCAAGTTGCTCTATGTACCGTTTATATGACCTGGCTCCAGGCTCAGCCTTAATCTTTTCAGGACCCAAGGCAAGAGACCAACTGTAAACCCATATACTTCAATATCTAAAACTTATGAAACAGTTAACAAAATTAAATACAATAGTTTCTATCCCCTTCCCTAGACAAAAGCACCTTAGTAATAACCTGGAAGGCTAGATTCAAATTTATAACCCTGAGCCCCCTTGGACTTCTATGCTAGAACATGGCAGCCAGCTCTCTGTCCTTCCCTTCCCACCAGGCTCTGTCCTACTATGCGATGGCATTTGCGTATGTAAACCTGTGGATGCTCCAATTCTCACGTCCCTCTACAGTGGGAAGGGTGGACATTATTATTAACCTTCTTAATGTCACTTTATGCATTAAATAAGTCTGGATAATCAGCAGGTTCCACCTTCTAAACAATTAGCTAGACTGGGAAATAATCAAGAGACAGGAAAAGCTAATTAACCTTTGATTTCCTTCACAGAAAACTATGCAGAGTTTCTTTATATCTATAATATACCTTAGGGATTTCTCCTGCCTCCCCCACAGAAAGAATTGTTCTAAGGTGTTTCCAGGCCCATCTGTATTATATAAAAGTATGGTCTCCCTCACCTACTAGTCCTTGGCACCCTTTACACCACTGAAAGATTTCCTGGGCCATGAAGAGAATTTTTGCCAGTTGTTCTTAGGTCATCATGCTCACTTCTCCAGGGTTGTCAATAAAGAGTACAAGCTACTGCCCACAGCTTGTTATCAGCTCCTGTTGCTAACAGCACAGAGACAGTGGTGAAAAGCCTCACATACCAGCCCCAAGCAGATTGAGGCTCTGCAGAAGGACTCGGCCTTCAGGGACATTCAGAGACAAGCAGCAGCACCTTGAGTTATGACCAAACCCTTCCACGAGTTAGGCCTTGTCTAGTTCCCCTCCCCCACCCACTCGCCACCTCTCTCCTACCCCCAAAGATTGTTCCACCTCCAAGGCTCTCAAGCCACAATGCAATCACCTGGAGAGCTTTAAACATCAGCTCCAGAGAGTCTGGAGTAATTGGTGCAGCTTGGGCAGGCAGAGTTTTGAGAGCTCCCCAGGGAGCTCATGTGCAGCCAGGTTTGAGAACCAGCACCCCCACACACAGCCCCTCCCCACAGCTCACCACAGCCGCCATCCACTTGCTCTCTCCTGAACACATCCAGCATTCGCACACTCCTAGTCTCTTTCTTTTTGCTTCCAAAGTCTCCCTCCTACCGGGCAAAATTCTTCTCATCCTGTAAGAGTCAGGTGGATGAAGCCTTGCCCCAGTCAGGTCTCCCCATTTCGAGACCCCAGAACACCTCATGCCTCCCCTGAACAGAGCTGACAGAGACCTATAATGTACCCATCCCAGAAACACACTGTTGAATATAAAAGAAAACAATAGTTATGCTGGGTGACAGGTGTTGGCCAGGACTCTCCCAGGCAAACTAGAACATCAGATTGCCCCAATTATAGCCCCTGTTATATTAACCAGTAATGGCATCCTTGCTTGTCTGTCTCCCATCCTAAGTGTGAAAGCCATCAAGGCAGGGACTGTGTTTAGTCATCTCTCTACTCGACACAGGTTAGACGTTGAAGAGATATTTCTATAACAGGCCCTCTACTTCATAAGTGTTAAATGCACAGACTGGGTAACCAAAGAGCGTGGGGTCAAGTTCCAGCTCTGCCACTTTGTAGCAGTGCAACTGGACAATATCTGGTGCTTTAATGGCTTCATCTCTGAAATGGAGATAGTGAAATGTACTTAATAGGGCTGTTGGAAGTTTTTGAGGAGTCAATATATGTAAAGCACTTGGAACAATACCAGGACATAGAAAGCGCTGTGTGTTGTTCTTATTATTTGTAATAATAATAATAATAACAACAACAGAAGAGCCCACCAAATAAGCTCCATGTGGCTATTTTCTATGGAACTCCAAGTGATCGCACCCAAGTGAATGCTCACCATAATAACGGCCAACGTTTACTGAAGAATCTCCATGTTCCAGGCACTGTCACTTGCTCTGCACACATTATCTTAAGGCCCTTCACCACAATGCTATCAGGGAAATATATCATCTATTATACCAGCTTTACTGTGAAAGAAACTGAGGCTTAAAAATGGAAATTTCCGGGGGGAGGAGTCAAGATGGCGGAGAAGTAGCAGGCTGAGACGACAGCGGGTAGCAGGAGATCGGCTCGATAGCTTATCAAACCATTGTGAACACCTACAAATCCAATGAGAAATCGAAGAGAAGAAGAGCAACAATTCTAGAAACAGAAAATCGATCACTTTCTGAAAGGTAGGACCTGCGGAGAAGTGAATCCAAAGCGACGGGAAGATAGACCCGGGGGGAGGGGCCGGCTCCCGGCAAGCGGCGGAGCAACGGAGCGCAACATCGGGACTTTTAAAAGTCTGCTCCACTGGGAGACATCGCTCCAGAGGCTAAACCGGGGGAAACCCAGGCAGGGTCAGCGTAACCCCGGGTCCCGCGGGGTCACAGAAGGACCGGGGGTGTCTGAGGGCCGCAGAGCTCGCAGGTATTAGAGCGGGGAAGCCGGCTACAGCGACAAAGCCGAGGAGTGAGCTCTCAGCCCGGGGTTACCTTGTGCCGGTCGAAGGCTGGGTGGGCTCGGAGTGCGGCCAGAGGCCACAGAGACAGAAGCGACCGGGCGCTTTTCTCCAAGTGCCAGCAATTGACTGCTTTCCTCAAGGCGCGACCGCAGGCCAGGGAGGCGGGGTGGTTGGGCGCTTTTCTCTGAGGGCACAGTGAGGAGCAGAACCCCAAGCTCTCGGCTCCTCTGGGCCAGAGATTGGGAGGCCTCCATCTTCATTCCCGTCCTCTGGAACTCTACGGAAAGCGCTCAGGGAACAAAAGCTCCCGAAAGCGAACCCGAGCGGATTACTTAGCCTGGCCCCTGGCAAGGGCAGTGCAATTCCGCCTGCGGCAAAGACACTTGAGAATCACCACAACAGGCCCCTCCCCCCAGAAGAACAACAAGAAACCCAGTTAAGACCAACTCCCCTCACCAAGAACAGCGGAATTCCACAGCAGGAGAAAGCAAATCTTATCTGGACAAAATGACAAGGCGGAAAAACTCACCTCAAAAAAAAGAACAAGAGGCAGTACCGAAGGCTGGAGACCTAATCAATACGGACATTGATAATATGACAGATCTAGAGTTCAGAATGACAATTCTCAAGGTTCTAGCCGGGCTTGAAAAAGGCATAGAAGACATTAGAGAAACCCTCTCCGGAGAGATAAAAGCCCTTGCTGGAGAAATAAAAGAACTAAAATCTAACCAAGTTGAAATCAAAAAAGCTATTAATGAGGTGCAATCAAAAATGGAAGCTCTCACTGCTAGGATAAATGAGGCAGAAGAAAGAATTAGTGACATTGAAGACCAAATGACAGAGAATAAAGAAGCTGAGCAAAAGAGAGACAAACAAATACTGGACCACGAGGAGAGAATTCGAGAGATAAGCGACACCATAAGACGACACAACATTCGAATAATTGGGATTCCAGAAGAAGAAGAAAGAGAGAGGGGAGCAGAAGGTATATTGGAGACAATTATTGGAGAGAATTTCCCTACTATGGCAAAGGGAACAAACATCAAAATCCAGGAGATGCTAAGAACGCCCCTCAAAATCAATAAAAATAGGTCCACACCTCGTCACCTGATAGTAAAATATACAAGTCTTAGCGACAAAGAGAAAATCCTGAAAGCAGCCCGAGAAAAGAAGTCTGTAACATACAAGGGTAAAAACATTAGATTGGCAGCAGACCTATCCACAGAGACCTGGCAGGCCAGAAAGAACTGGCATGATATATTCAGAGCACTAAACGAGAAAACATGCAGCCAAGAATACTATATCCGGCTAGGCTATCATTGAAAATAGAAGGAGAGATAAAGAGCTTCCAGGACAAACACAAGCTGAAAGAATTTGCAAACACCAAACCAGCTCTACAGGAAATATTGAAAGGGGTCCTCTAAGCAAAGAGAGACCCTAAAAGTAGTAGATCAGAAAGAAACAGAAACAATATACAATAACAGTCACCTTACAGACAATACAATGGCACTAAATTCATATCTCTCAATAGTTACCCTGAATGTTAATGGGCTAAATGCCCCAATCAAAAGACACAGGGTATCAGAATGGATAAAAAAACAAAACCCATCAATATGCTGCCTACAAGAAACTCATTTTAGACCCGAAGACACCTCCAGATTTAAAGTGAGGGGGGTGGAAAACAATGTACCATGCTAACGGACATCAGAAGAAAGCTGGGGTGGCAATCCTTATATCAGATCAATTAGATTTTAAGCCAAATACTATAATAAGAGATGAGGAAGGACACTATATCCTACTCAAAGGGTCTGTCCAACAAGAAGACCTAACAATCTTAAATATCTATGCCCCTAACATGGGAGCAGCCAACTATATAAACCAATTAATAACAAAATCAAAGAAATACATCGACAGGAATACAATAATAGCAGGGGACTTTAACTCTCCCCTCACTGAAATGGACAGATCATCTAAGCAAAAGATCAACAAGGAAATAAAGGCCTTAAATGACACACTGGACCAGATGGACATCACAGATATATTCAGAACATTCCATCCCAAAGCAACAGAATATACATTCTTCTCTAGTGCACATGGAACATTTTCCAGAATAGACCATATCCTGGGTCATAAATCAGGTCTCAATCGGTACCAAAAGATTGAGATCATTCCCTGCATATTTTCAGACCACAATGCTCTGAAGCTAGAACTCAATCACAAGAGGAAATTTGGAAAGAACGTAATACATGGAGACTAAACAGCATCCTTCTAAAAAATGAATGGGCCAACCAGGAAATTAAAGAAGAATTGAAAAAAATCATGGAAACAAATGATAATGAAAACACAACGGTTCAAAATCTGTGGGACACAACAAAGGCAGTCCTGAGAGGAAAATACATAGCGGTGCAAGCCTTTCTCAAGAAACAAGAAAGGTCTCAAATACACAACCTAACCCTACACCTAAAGGAGCTGGAGAGAGAACAACAAAGAAAGCCTAAACCCAGCAGGAGAAGAGAAATCATAAAGATCAGAGCAGAAATCAATGAAATAGAAACTAAAAAAACAATAGAACAAATCAACAAAACTAGGAGCTGGTTCTTTGAAAGAATTAATAAGATTGACAAACCCCTGGCCAGACTGATCAAAAAGAAAAGAGAAAGGACGCAAATAAATAAAATCATGAATGAAAGAGGAGAGATCACAACCAACACCCAAGAAATACAAACAATTATAAGAACATACTATGAGCAACTCTACGCCAACAAATTTGACAATCTGGAAGAAATGGATACATTTCTAGAGACATATAAACTACCACAACTGAACCAGGAAGAAATAGATAACCTGAACAGACCCATAACCAGTAAGGAGATTGAAACAGTCATCAAAAATCTCCAAACAAACAAAAGTCCAGGACCAGACGGCTTCCCAGGGGAATTCTACCAAACATTTAAAGAAGAATTAATTCCTATTCTCCTGAAACTGTTCCAAAAAATAGAAATGGAAGGAAAACTTCCAAACTCATTCTATGAGGCCAGCATCACCTTGATCCCAAAACCAGACAAGGATCCCACCAAAAAAGAGAATTATAGACCAATATCCTTGATGAACACAGATGAGAAAATTCTCACCAAAATACTGGCCGATAGGATCCAACAGTGCATTAAAAGGATTATTCACCACGACCAAGTGGGATTTATCCCAGGGCTGCAAGGTTGGTTCAACATCCACGAATCCATCAATGTGATACAATACATTAAGAAAAGAAAGAATAAGAACCATATGATACTCTCAATAGATGCTGAAAAAGCATTTGACAAAGTGCAGCATCCCTTCCTAATTAAAACTCTTCAAAGTGTAGGGATAGAAGGCACATACCTCAATATTATCAAAGCCATCTATGAAAAACCCACCGCAAATATCATTCTCAATGGAGAAAAACTGAAAGCTTTTCCGCTAAGGTCAGGAACACGGCAAGGATGTCCTTTATCACCACTGCTATTCAACATAGTACTATAAGTCCTAGCCTCAGCAATCAGACAACAAAAAGAAATTAAAGGCATCCAAATTGGCAAAGAAGAAGTCAAACTATCACTCTTTGCAGATGATATGATACTATATGTGGAAAACCCAAAAGGCTCCACTCCAAAACTGCTAGAACTTGTACAGGAATTCAGTAAAGTGTCAAGATATAAAGTCAATGCACAGAAATCGGTCGTATTTCTTTATACTAACAACAAGACAGAAGAAAGAGAAATTGAGGAGTCAGTCCCATTTACAATCGCACCCAAAACCATAAGATACCTAGGAATAAATCTAACCAATGAGGCAAAGAATCTATACTCAGAAAACTATAAATTACTCATGAAAGAAATTGAGGAAGACACAAAGAAATGGAAAACTATTCCATGCTCATGGATTGGAAGAACAAATATTGTGAAAATGTCTATTCTACCTAAAGCAATCTACACATTTAATGCAATCCCTATCAAAATCCCATCCATTTTTTTCAAAGAAATAGAACAAATAATCCTAAAATTTATATGGAACCAGAAAAGACCTCGAATAGCCAAAGGAATACTGAAAAAGAAACCAAAGTCGGGGGCATCACAATTCCAGACTTCAAGCTCTATTACAAAGCTGTCATCATCAAGACAGTATGGTACTGGCACAAAAACAGACATATAGATCAATGGAACAGAATAGAGAGCCCAGAAATAGACCTTCAACTCTATGGTCAACTAATCTTCGACAAAGCAGGAAGGAATGTCCAATGGGAAAAAGACAGCCTCTTCAACAAATGGTGCTGGGAAAATTGGACAGCCACATGCAGAAAAATGAAATTGGACTATTTCCTTACACCACACACAAAAATAGACTCAAAATGGGTGAAGGACCTCAATGTGAGAAAGGAATCCCTCAAAATCCTTGAGGAGAATGCAGGCAGCAACCTCTTTGACCTCAACCGCAGCAACTTCTTCCTAGGAACATCGCCAAAGGCAACAGAAGCAAGGGCAAAAATGAACTATTGGAATTTCATCAAGATCAAAAGCTTTTGCACAGCAAAGGAAACAGCTAACAAAACCAAAAGACAACTGACAGAATGGGAGAAGATATTTGCAAACGACATATCAGATAAAGGGCTAGTATCCAAAATCTATAAAGAGCTTATCAAACTCAATACCCAAAGAACAAAGAATCCAGTCAAGAAATGGGCAGAGGACATGAACAGACATTTCTGCAAAGAAGACATCCAGATGGCCAACAGACACATGAAAAAATGCTCCAATCACTCGGCATCAGGGAAATACAAATCAAAACCACAATGAGATACCACCTCACACCAGTCAGAATGGCTAAAATTAACAAGTCAAGAAATGACAGATGCTGGCAAGGATGTGGAAAGAGGGGAACCCTCCTACACTGCTGGTGGGAATGCAAGCTGGTGCAACCACTCTGGAAAACAGTGTGGAGGTTTCTCAAAAAACTGAAAATAGAGCTACCCTGTGACCCAGCGATTGCACTACTGGGTATATATCCTAAAGATACAAATGTGGTACTCTGAAGGGGCACGTGCACCTGAATGTTTATAGCAGCAATGTCCACAATAGCCAAACTATGGAAAGAACCTAGAAGTCCATCAACAGATGAATGGATAAAGAAGGTGTGGTATATATACACAATGGAATACTATGCAGCCATCAAAAGACATGAAATCTTGCCATTTGCGACGACGTGGATGGAACTAGAGGGTATCATGCTTAGTGAAATAAGTCAATCAGAGAAAGACAACTATCATATGATCTCTTTGATATGAGGAAGTGGAGATGTAATGCGGGGGGGTTGGGGGAGGTAGGAAAAGAAAAAATGAAAAGATGGGATTGGGAGGGAGACAAACCATAAAAGACTCAATCTCAAAAAACAGACTGCGGGGGGGGGGGGGGGTTGGGAGAGGGTGGTGGGGATATGGACATTGGGGAGGGTATGTGTTATGATGAGTGCTGTGAAATGTGTAAACCTGGCGATTCACAGACCTGTACCCCTGGGGATAAAAATACATTATATGTTTATTAAAATAAATTTTTTAAAAATCAGATTTCAAAATTTAGTAACCCAAAAAGAACATACGAGTCTCATCCAGGTGTCCTTAGTGAATGGTTCATTATGTTCCTAAATAATAGTAATAATGGCCCCAGGTATTAAATGTTCACCATGGTTCAGGCAGCTGCGTGTGAGCTACTTCTTTCGATCCTCCCAACAAGCCTCTAAGACAGATATTATTATTATGGCTATTTTACAGAAGAGGAAACTAAGCTACTTGATCCCAGAGATGAAAAGAGCAGTCTCTCACCAGGACCTGTATTCTACGACATTCCATACACTATTGTTCTATCTTTTAGCACAGGAGGCGATCTAGCCTCCATATTTGTTCCCATTAACAACGGCAACCATAGTTTTATTCTGATCTATGCTTGCAGTTTAACATTTCTAGAGCATTTTCTTCAACTCTATGCCCTAGTAAGTCTGTTATTACCTTGATTCTCTGATTATTTCTTGTTTCTGAAGTTGAATACCTTTCATTTTTCTTCAGTGACCTCCAACCTTGTTCATTTGTCAATGCAGTAAGCACGTACCACGTTCTCAGAATCATGGTAAGAGCTTGGGCAGCATTTCTAAACGGAAAGGTGTTTGATTTGTTAACAGAGATCTTAATTAGACATTCAGCAGGGAGGACAAGATAGCTAAACAAAATTGTTCTCAATGAATTATGAAGTTGTATACTGGGCTCCTACTTAAAAGAGCTTTCCCCGCAAACACATACAGAGTTGTATGTTTAAAGTCACTCTTACTGTATAAAGAAATAAAATGGATAGGAAAACCCTACATTTCCTGTGAGGAAACTATTTTGTAATTGCCTTTGAAATATTCTGTTATAATTTAAAGCATACTATAAAGGTTCACAAAGAGAAGGAGCAAATCTAATTAAGTGATTTCTGCAGTACGTTTGCAGATTTGGTGGCACAACTTCATCCAAATCCCCTCAATCATCAAAATAATATATTGAAAAACAAACAAAAAACAGGCTATACAGGCAACCTTGCCCAGCAAACACTTTCAGAAAGAATTGTCTCACCCAGACCACACACCCATGACACTACTCATGACTATTTGCACGACAGTTCAGGGACTTTGCTGTTGAATCAAATATTCCCTAATTGCCAAAACTTCTGTTCTTCAGCCTCAAATGTGTGGGGTTATTGGTAGCCAGAGAATCATCCAGAGCTTCAGATGGCTGCCTAACGTTCCCTAGGCTCTTCTGATGCGGCTGCAAGAGAAAGAGCTGTAAGCCAGACCCAGAGCCCAGCATGCCAGAGCCCAGCATACCTTCTCCGTACTCTGCCAGCCCCAGAGCAGCCCTGGCTCCCTATGTGGGCTCCTGGACAAATTCCCCAGAAATACACAACAATTCCTATGCCTGGCCATTTTCCTCAGGAATTAATTTCAAGATCCGCAAAGATATATGCATAGAGAGAGGAGTAGATCACAAGGTAAGGAAGGAAGTCAGCATCAGCCACCATTAATAGGCGGGAGCAGAGTGGTGAGCCATCGTTCTCCACAATGAACTGCATAAATCATGAACTGAACTTGCCCTCTTTCTAGGTTGTAGGGGCAGTGCCCCTGCTCCGTGTTGAGAGGGTTCCACCAGAGTTTGGGTTTGTTGGATGTCTTCTAGTACTCCCTCTACTGCTGACTGAGCTGGAGGTCCAGATCTGATTCCGAAGAAACCAAAAGGGTTTCTTCTTCTTGAGGTATAAATATAATTCTTTGTCAACACATCACAAGTTTTTCCAATGCACAGGTCTGAGTGGTGGTCCATTTCTATACCTGTCCAGAAATATGGAGAGGTGAGCTACCCCCTCACTTCATCAGTGAAATTTCCATTCATCATATTTTAGCCAAGATGACTTTCTATATGAAAGAGTAATTAAATAATTACAAATGTTTGCATGAGTATTTACTAAGTGCCAGACATATTACTATCCATTCATTGCTTTGGTCAATCCTCAAAACCACCCTAAGAGGTAAGTACTATCAGGAGCCTCATGTTTCCAATAAAAAAACTGAAACTCAGGGATGATAAGAATTCTGTTTAACAGCATGGAGGTTCCTCAAAAAGTTGAAAATTGAGCTACCCTATGACCCAGCAATTGCACTACTGGGTATTTACCCTAAAGATACAAATGTAGTGATCCAAAGGGGCACATGCACCCGAATGTTTCTAGCAGCAATGTCCACAATAACCAAACTATGGAAAGAACCTAGATGTCCATCAACAGATGAATGGATAAAGAAGAAGAGGTATATATATACAATGGAATACTATGCCATCAAAAGAAATGAAATCCTGTCATTTGTGATGACATGGATGGAACTAGAGGGTATTATGCTTAGCAAAATAAGTCAATCGGAGAAAGACAACTATCATATGATCTCCCTGATTTGAGGAAGGGGAGATGCAACATGGGGGGCTTGGGGGCAGGAAAAGAATAAATGAAACAAGATGGGATTGGGAGGAATACAAACCATAAGAGACTCTTAATGTCACAAAACAAACTGAGGGTTGCTGGGGGGAGCGGGGTCGGGAGAGGGTGGTGGGGTTTGGACATTGGGGAGGGTATGTGTTATGGTGAGTGCTGTGAAGTGTGTAAACCTGGCGATTCACAGACCTGTACCCCTGGGGCTAATAATACATTATATGTTTATAAAAAAAATAAAAAATTAAAAAAAAAAAA
>JAHRIG010008262.1:0-14093 GCA_020311275.1 Eira barbara | reverse complement strand
GAAATGGAGACATTCTTTATCCAAGAACACCAGGACTGTATTTTAATTTATGGAACTTTGTGTTCCTTGCTTTTCTCAATTTTAAGGTGATAAAATATTTTCCATATTTACTTTGAAAAACAAAGGAGGATTTTATTTGGGAGGTCCACACTTGATTTTCTCAGTCAGAATTTCTTTTTTCAATGAGGACATAGAAACTGAAGCCTGAGAGTCACATCTGTGCTCCCTTAGGTAGACCCTGTATCCTAGGATATAGCTCAGACCCCAGTCTCTTCTCAGAGGCTCAGCACTGTTCTCCTGATCAACCCAACGTTAAGGCACGCTTGATTGAGTGATGCTTGACATGGGAATGTGACTCATGATCAAGACCGAGGAAAATTTGTTTTCTTACGCAGACCTCATACTCTCCAAATAACCCGATCTAGAACTGCAGAATCATTATGTTTGCGCTTTTACCCAAGGCCCACCACCATACCCAAGTAGACTATGAGTTTCAAGTAGAAACCTTAGTGCTTCCTTAATCCTTCGCCCTATCAGTTCTGTTTTCCTAGAGGAGTTAATGTCTATTCTTTCCTTAGACTTCCCATTTTAGGTGTCTCCCTGACCCTACCAAACTCATTTAGAAATGTGGGAAGGGCAACTTCTGGTTCCAGATCTAACATGTTAAAAGCCTGGGAGTCATCACTTCAGTCTGTGAAAGAAGCAGAATGCTGAACAGACTAAAAACGAATGACATTTCTTGGAACCATAGTGGCAAACCACTACCTCAAATCTTCTGAGAGTCAGTGCAGAAATCATACCTAAGATTCGCTTACCTGAAACAGAAGGCACTGGAGGCTCAACATTGCTTTCCAGATAGGAACACTTAAACAGACACTTTGACAAATTGCTGGAGGATGCATATGGGCTAGCATGAGAGTGAGAAACTCCTGGGGTCACAGTCTAATGGGGGACCCCCATTTATTTATGGGTTATGTTACCAGGAACCCAACCTAGTTCTCACAGTAGAGCTACCAAAAATAAAAAATTTTTTAAAAGTGCTCAAGTTTCTGGCAGAGAAATGTAGTGTTGGAGAGAAAAGAGAAAGGTAACCCATTTTGAAAACGTTGTGAAATATTCCCAGAGTGTTTTCCATAACACAAACTTACTCAATGGGAAAAGCCTACCAGAGCGTTATGCCCCACAGGAGAAGGTAAATTACACAACTACAGCAGCCCCCTCTAGGCTTCCTTTCTCATCTATAGAGTGGAACAAAACAAAACAAAACCCTTTAAACACTAGTGTACATGATAATCCAGGGACATAAGCCCATTAAAAGACTAATGATTAATCATATCCTCTCCCCTGACACCTTGCTACAGTATTGATGGCTCCGGTGTAGGAACAGGATCATAGCTAAACAGAGCTGCAAGGTATAGATTCTATTTAGGGAAATTTAGAGAACCCTAAAGACACTAGGAGAGACAAAAACAAGGACACTGAGGAAACTGCAGCCTCTGATATGCATAGCTACTGTAAATATTGAACACACCCCAACACCTGACCAGATTAACATAAAATTTCACATTAAAGATCTGTTTATTTCAGTTCTGATTACCTGATACATCATGTTTGGCTTTCAAAGAAATCTTACAAGGCATGCTAAAGGCACGAAAAAGCGAACTGGTAAGACAAACCAAGCATCAGGTGCAAATTCAGATATGACGAATTTCAGAATTCTCATATGTGGAATCTAAAATAACCACAATTATTATGTCAAAGGCTCTAATGGAAAAGGTAGACAACATACAAAAACAACCAAGAGAGTGAAATTCCCTGAAAGAATCAAAAGGAAACGTTACAAAACAAAAGTATGACAAATGAACAATGCCTTTGATTGACTTAGCTGTAGGTTCCATACAGTAAGGAAAGAATATATGAGTTTGCATATATGACAGTAGAAACTTTCCAAACTGAAATACAAAGAGAAAAAGAATTTTATTAATGCTAATCTAGAATATCCAATCTCTATAAATCTAGAATATCCAAGAACTGTGTTTCAAACTGTATAATAGATATGTAGTTGGAATACCAGAAGAAGTCAGAACAGAAAAAATGTTTGAAGTAATAATGGCCAAGGATTTCCCAAGATTAATAACAAGTTAGTGATACATTGTGGAAGTTCAGAGTACACCAAGCAGAGAAATACTAAAAAAGTCTACACCTGGACAAATCATATTCAAACTGTAGGAAAACAAAAGATAAAATTTTGAAAGAATCCAGGGGGAAATAAAAACCCTGCCTCTAGAGGAAAAAAACATACAAATTATGATGTATTATCATAAACCATGAAATGAAGAGATTGGAGTGAAATGTTTAGTTTTGAAAGAAACAACCATCAATCCAAAATTTTATATCTAGTGATATTATCCTGCAAAAGTAAAAAAAGAAATAAAAACTTAGACAAATAAGAATAGGGAATTCATCAGCAATAGACCTGCCCTGCATAAATGTTAAAAGAAGTTCTTTGAAGAGAAGGAAAATAACTCAGATCTACATAAAGGAAATGAAGAGAAGGAATAAATGATGATCAAATAAAACTTTGATTTATATTATTCTCAGTTGACCTAATAATAATAATAATGTGTTGGGTGATTTTAGTATATGGATAAGTAAAATGAATGGCATCAATGCTACAAGGGACAGGAGGAATTGGACACTCCTGCACTAGGAAGTGGTATAACATTATATGTAGGTGGACTTAGAGTAGTTGTAAATATATATTACAAACTCTAGGACAACCACTAAAAGATTTTTAAATAGAATAATTGAAAGACTAATAAAAGTGAGAAAATACAATTATATATACTTGTTTAAAACCAGAAAAAGAGGGGAAGGATAGGTATAATGAATAGCAAACAGTACAGACAAGATAGAGATATTAATCCTACTATATGTAAAAAACACTTGGGACATCTGGTCACTCAGTAGGTTAAGCGGCTGCTTTCGGCTCAGGTCATGATCCCAGGGTCCTAGGACTGAGCCCTGCATGGGGCTCCCTGGTCAGCAGAAAGCTTGCTTTTCCCTCTCCATCTGTTTGCTGCTCTGCCTACTTGTACTCACTCTCTCTCTGTCAAATAAATAAATCTTAAAAAAATAAAATAAAATCACTTAATAGAAGTGGTCTAAATTCACCAATTAAAAGAGGAGACTGTCAGAGCACATTAAAAAAAACAAGACCTAATTATATGTTGTCTATAAAATATTCACTTTAAATATAAAAATACAGATAGATTAAAAACTAAGAAACAGAAAAAAATGTACCATGCTAACACTAACAAAAAGAAAATAGGAGTAACTCTATTATTTTGGACAAAGCAAACTTCACAACAGGAAAATTATCAGGGGTAAAGAAAAGCATTATATAACAACAAAGAGGTCAATTATCCAAGAAGACAGAACACTCCTTAACAGGTACACATGTAACAACATAGTGTAAAAATATGTGAGACAAAAACTAGTATAATTGCAAGAAAAAATGGATGAATCCACTGTTATTGTTGGAGATCTCAGCAGCACTCTCTCAGAAATGGGCAGATTCAGCAGGCAGAAAACCAGTAAAGATATAGTTGCCCCAAACAATATCATCAATCAACTTACTCTAACTGACATTTATAGAATACCTCATCCAACCACAGAATACACATACTTCTCAAGATCACATGGAACGTTCACTAAGATGGACCATATTTAGGACCATAAGACACACCTTAACAAATATAAAATAGAAATCACACACATGGCAATTCAAAGACCTGTACCTCTGGAGCTAATAATACATTATATGTTAATATTAAAAAAATTTTTTTAAATTAAAAAAAAAAAAAGAAATCACACACAGTATGTTTTCAGACCATAGTAGACTTAAACTAGAAATCAACTACAGAAAGATAACTGGAAATCCCAACATGTTTAGATTAGATTAAATGACACACTACTAATACAAAGGCCAAGAAAGGAGACTCAAAAGAAAAAAAAAATATTTTAAACCAAATGAAAATTAAAATACAACTGAAGGGGCACTTAGGTGGCTCAATCAGTTAAGCATCTGGCTCTCGATCTCAGCTCAGGTCTTGATCTCAGGGTCATGAGTTCAAGCCCTGTCTTGGGCTCTACACTGAGCATAGAGTTTCATAAAATAAAATAAAATAGAACAAAAAAAAAAAACTACTTAAAATTTGTAAGATTCAGCAAAAGCATCATTTGGAAGTTGTTTTGAATTCATCTATTTGAAAAGAAAGATTTAGTATCTCTGAGGGATTTTACTTACCTGATTGACATCTCTGTTTCCAAAATACTGATAAACACGGTTTCCTCTTTCAGTAGCACAGCACCAAAAGAAGGAGCCCCACCCGACCCAGGAAGGCAAAGATGGGAAGACTGAGCAAGTGTAATGGGAGAGACTTCTCAGACAAAGATGATTCACATCATTGCAAATGCACTCCTGCCTCAGGCAGCTGGGCATGGAGAATCCATGTGCTAGACTAGAGTTCCAGACCCACATCACAAGGCTTTAGGATAGACACCAAAGGTTCCTGAGTGCTGCGGAGGGGACAACACAGGATAGAGAAACTCACATGCAACCCTTCCCCCACTATCCAGCCCAGCAGATGTGTCCATTCTTCCTGGCCTGTTAGATGCCTCCAACCTTACCTTTCTGCTCCACCTAGTCCCATATCATATATTTACCTTAGTGAAATGTTCTCGGTCCTCTGTTACCCTGATATTACCTGAGACCCTTCTCTCTACTTGATGATCTCACTTCGAACCTCAATTCATCTCTGAAGTTTTGCTCTACCCCGGGATTTACATTCTCAAGATCTACTCTGCCTTCAGCTGCAGCTCTCCCTCATGCATTTTTCCCTGTATGAAGCCAGAAATGGACTGAGCAGCAGCCCCATCCCCATAGCTCCCCAAAAGTACCCAAAAGTACTGAATACCAAAAAGTATTCAAAAGTTCACTAAAAGGTCACAAGAAAGCAGAATAGCCTGCACCAAGGAACAGAAAGCATGACAAAGAGGGAGACAAGGGCACGACATACCCATGGAACTGAGGCAAACAACTTAAAAACTTTTAGTAATTCTTTCATTTCCCCAAATCCCTCTTAGGCTATTCATGCCCTACAGGTTCTCTTCCACATGTATAGTGTCTCTCCCTGCTGCTCCCCCTTCCCTCTCTGCAAAGTCCCCCTCCTCCCCCCAACATTTTTAAAGATTCCTTTATTTTACGAGCAAGTGTGCTGCATCACAGCAGACCAAACTCTCTTGATTTAGGAAGTGGGCTAATGTCTAATGAGCACAACTGTAACTATACCTAGCAATACCTTTTGGTTTTTTGAATGACACCTATGTTTATTTCTTCCATGAAAACTGTTTTTCCCACATAGCTTCCACCTTTTCACCAAAATACCTTATTTTCATCTCTACCAATGTTAAATAATAATGTCATTTTTGTTGATGGTTATACGTATTTATTTCTTCTCCCCATGCTACCTAATCATTTAATAGTTGGGGCCCGTTCGGCTTCATTATTTAGATTATAAACTGTTGAAATTAAGCCCTGTATCATTTCCTTACTTGACTACATTCCCTCGCTGATGAATCAGTCCTGGCTCCAGACACCCAATCCTTTCCTTCCCATATGAGGAGGGTTTACCAGTAATGACAGCCTACTTTTCCTCTCTTAACCTGCATCCACATCTTCACCATTGTCTCTCCCAAGGAAAGTACACCTCTAGCCCGCCCCACTTCACATACCCTCCCTTGACTGCAGGACGTATGTCCAGTTACCAGTTACCAGTCCTCCACCAGATTTCCATCTTCCAAAAATGTGTTGGCAACTTTTGTCCTTTATGCTCCCCTTCTTGTCATCCTTAAGCATTAATTTTTAAATCCTTTACTTGTTTTAACAGCTTTATTGAAATACAGTTCATATACCATACAATTTACCCATTTAACATGTATAATTCCTTGATTTTCAGTATAGGCATCACCACAGTCAATTTTAAAATGTTGTCATGACTTAAGAGAAACAAATCTGCAACCTTTTGCTATCATTCTCCTCTCCCCTCCTTCCTCCAACTCTAAGATGAATCTACTTTCTGCTTCTAAATTTCCCTATTCTGGAGACTTCATGTGAATGGAATCATATGTGGTCATTAGTGATGGCTTCTTTCATTTAACATGTATTCAAGGTCATCCCTGTTTTGACATGGATTGGTCTTTTTTATTCCAAAAAATATTATATCATAGGGATATGTTATATTTTATTTACCCATTTCTCAGTTGACAGATGTCTGAATTGTTTCTGTCTTTTGACCTCATAAATAAGATAGCTATGAACATTTGTTTATAAGTTTTTGTGTAGAACTATGTTTTCATTTCTCGTGAATATATACCAAGAAGTGGAACTGCTGGTTCCTATGTTAACCCTATGTCTAACATTTTGAGCAACTGCCACACTGTGTTCTAAAATAGCTGTACCATTTTTCATTCCCACCAACATTGTGTGGGGGTTCTAATTTCTTCACATTTCCACCAACATTTCTATTCATTTTGATTTCAGTCATCTTTGTGGGTTTGAAGTTTTGGTAAATATTGATTTTAATTTGCATTTTTCTGATGATTAATGATATTGAGCAGTTTTCATCTAATCTTTTACTTTTAATGCCATTTCAGAAAGAGGGGAGTGTTTGATCTACTTCATTTAAGGTGAAACACAGTAATTTATTTGGAAAATAACAGGACAAGTTTTTCTTCTAAATATTTGAAAACACATAGTGTCAAGTCTTTAACAACATATACAGTGTTGTTCTATACTTTTTGCGTATTACAGTTACTGTGTGATTAAGGGACAGTGAAATTCTGCCCTGAATTTGCTCCGTAAGATTACTTCTTTTGTGGGTTTGAGGATTCACTCAAATGGCTCCTCAGGGTTGACTATAAGGCAGAGCAGAACTGATTGCCAAAGCGTCTAAAGCCCGGTGCCTTTTTGTCACCAATGCTGCATACACCTGTTGTGAATAAGTGTGTTCCACAGGTGATAAATATCAAAAGAAATGTGAGAGCTTTGACGTGGACACATAGCATATGTCTCAGAGATGGATGGCAAGATTTAAAAGGGCTTTAGCACTTTAATCAGTGTATGACACCCGCCCAATGATAACAGTGCAAGTTGGGTGACAGATACGTGGGAAGTTATATTGTTCTCTGTGTTCTTGGACATGTTTAAACATTTCTGTAGTAAAAATCATTAAAAAAAAAAAAGATGCTGGATGCCTCATAAGGACAGGGTGAAGGGGTCAGAAGGAGACCTGGTAAGGGTAGATCAGTCCTTCAAGACTAGAAGTTAGCTCTCTCTCAATAAAGACATTCAGAAAGTATATTTCCTTTGAGATTGGGAAGGAAACCTCTTTCCATATAACAGGAAGGAAGAGGAAAATGAAGAATGGGGAGATTTTTTGGGAAGGATTTTGTTTTGTTTTGTGAGAAGCTCCATCACTGCTTTCTTGCTCCTCTGTGAACTGTACTCCAGTACATCTGCTGGGCAAGTGAAGATGGCCTAAGTTTGAGGAAAATAAAGGAAATTTGAAATAGATCTGAGGGCCATGCTGGCTGTCTCAGTCAGTTAAGAATCTTCCTTCAATACAGGTGATAACCGTGGTATCTTGGGATTGAGTCCTGCTCCCTGCTTAGCAGGAAACCTGCTTTTCCCTCTACCTCTGTCACTCCCTCTGATTGTGCTCCTGCTCTCTGTCAAATAAAATTTAAAATAAAATAAGTTAGATGTGAGAACACTGAGGAGAGAATGTACTAAGGAAATAGTGACCTAACTCCATTTACTTGTCCACATTAGTAGATCTTGGATAAGCATTTGTGGAATGAATGAATGATTTCCAGGTAGTGCTGGGGCTGAATTTCATGTGGCATCAGTAGACTCAGTTGTGAGTAGACTCAGTTTTGACATGGGAGATTTAATACAACAATAATCAGTTACATATAGAAAGGCATTTCCAAAAAGGCAGAGAGATAAGATTTTGCCAGACAGGAAGGACTGAAGGGGATTAGATAGGGTCGTCCACTTGTATTGAATCCTGTTTTGTTTTGTTTTGTTTTTTTAATTGAAGAATGGCTGATGCAATATCACATTAGTGTCAGGTGTGCAACTCTATGCTGTGCTGTGCTCACCACGACTACAGCTACCACATGTCACCAGATAACGCTGTTACGGTACCATGGACTATATTTCCTATGATGGACTGGTGCTTTTTACATGTTGGTTGCCCGACAAGCCATCAGGGAGGAAAGGAAGAACAAGGCCTTGCTGGATAGGCAAGAAGTGGAAAGGGAATGATGTGGAATAGAAAAATTAACAGGGACATATAAGCTGGAAGGACAGGGGCATGAGGCAGAGGGACAGAATGTAAGACTATAGTATTCCCAATGGCAGAAGTATTGCCAGTAATAAGCTCTATGGGTGGTGTGAAGTGCACTGGATTGGCCATAATGGACCCTAAAATGAGATTAGGTAGGAACCGGCAGGCTGGGTTATTGGCCGGTCTGTCCGCATAGATGTTAGAGCCTCCTGTACCCCCTCCTCCCCTCTTCAGGTTCCCTGCCTGGGGCCCCTTCCCATCTATTGTCCCCCTCAGTGACTCCACAGCATCAAATCTGCATTCTTTCTGTGACCCCAACATTCAGATAGTATAGGGTCAATGATAACCTGGACAAGAAGCTACACGTGTGGTAGCGACAGAGGTCATGGACATCTGGTTTTTTGTTTTAGCACTGAGTAGTCCTGAGACTGTCCAGAAGACTGCTTCAGGTTTTCTCTAGCACACCCACCCCATTTTGAACCCCAGTCTGAGGTGGAGTTGTCTTCCCTCCAGAGCCCTGTTTTAAGTGTGGGAATGTGTGCCATCTTGGCCAAAAAAAAAAAAAAAAAGCATTCCATGGAGTTCTATGATAGACACCCAAACATCTGTATCCTGGTACACAGTCTAGAACTCACCTCTGGTTCATAAGTTGCACATCTTCTGGGGAAGAGCTACCAAGGCTCCACTAAGGCCGTGAATATTGAAGGTGGCATACTGCCAGCCTAGCCATAGTAAAGGCAGTATCTTATATATTGTCATCGAGTGTGGATGGAAGGCAGCCACCAAGATCACCTTCCCCCAAAGGGGATGCCATGCCTGACAGCCTGAAGGTATTGCTTGCATACTCAAGGAACAGAACCATGCCTTTTTGGTATAAGGCATCAGTAGGCTGTGCCACACTCCTGTCTGCCTCAAAGTGGTGGTGCCAGGAACAGACTGAGGAAGGAGGGGATAGGGACAGGGTCCTGAGAAGGGGATGATTAGACATAAACTTTTGTTCTATCAGCAAGGTCCCTCTTTCACCTTCTCATTTCTTCAAAGGTGTCTTACCCTGGAAGGTGGTAACTGCCTTGTCAACATTCCTACCACTAACAGCTGAGTGATGCTTTTGTTCTGCAAAAAACATCCTCAGTCCAGCAGCCTGAAGAAACACCCAGGGAAGGGAAGCACTTCCAGTGGGAAACCTCAATGTCAGGTTTAACATGATCACAGGACTGATTCTTAAACAGCATCTAGGCTATTTTTCAACCCTAACCCAACCAGCCAAAGACCAACCCAGACAACACCCCCCCCCCCCAAAAAACACTCCTAATCAGAGTTAACTCACCTGTGCAGTCCTCTGATCACTGACTTCTAGGTAATGATTAAGCTACTGTAACACAATAACAGTGAAGAAACAACAGTGGCTTAATCATTATTTTCTGAAAACTATACCTGTCTTTGATCCTCCTCAGATATAGAAGATGCCTGTAAAAGGTGTAAAACATTCAATGAGGGGAGAGGTGTGAGCTACTATACATTTTCAGTAAGGCTAAGCCACGGGACAGGAGAGAGAGCCCATCTCCTCAGACTTCAACAGAGAGGGAATGGGCTTTTGGGGGCTTTGGGGGACACATGATGCACATTTCTCAAGAACTCCACGAGAATGGTCACCTTTTAGAAGGCAAAGGAAGCAATCAGTAACAGCTGAACTGAATTACCCAAAACCCATGTTCCCAAGACAGTACACAGAACAGACATCACTATTATGAGAGAAATATTTATTCTTCACAGCACATTATTTTGGGGTAGGAAATTCTGCTCCCAGCCCTCCATGCTAGAAATTCTGGAGGAGGGTTTTCTGTCTAAGTAGTAGAGACACATCTCTGGACACAGTGCCTTCAGGAGTCATGAGAGTGGTGGGAGGCCACTGGGCAGCTTGACGACCACAGGTGGCGTTTGGGTGGGGCACAGGCTCCCTGTGGGGCATGGAGAGGGGATATTTCTGATGCGGTAGCTGCTCCTTAAATGCCACAACTTTCTGGGGCTGTCTGTCCTTGTTTCTGACCTGTCTGTTACTTCCAGCAAGGCCTTGGCCAGCAAAGACAGCTTCTTGATGGCAGGACCTGGTATTTGTCTCCTGGCGGGCAGGAACCCTGTAGTTGAAAGGAAACCCTGAGATAGGCTGTGCCTGGGCCTGCATTTGTGCTTTCTGCTGAGTTTTCCCAAACTTGGTTGGGGAGGGAATGGGCTGCTGAGGGCAGGTGCTGCCTATTGCATGTCGATGCCCCATTCTCTCCTCTTGGAACTTCCCAACAGCTGTCATGATTTTCTGAGCTGCAGGCATCCCAGTAAAGGCAGACCTACCTTTAAGCAGGCCTCTGCTTTGTACAGATGTTAGGGGACTGGGTTTCTCCTGGGAGTTTTCTTGCCTTTTACATTTTATCCCAGGAGTAAGCCATTGCAAAAAATCCATCTTTTTTTTCTTTTTTTCTTTTTTTTTTTTTTCATGAAAAGGCTTTCAGAAGGAGGCTAACCCTTCTGTGAAAGGCTTTCAGGAGGCAGCTGACCCTTCCCCTTCTGGGAAGGCTGACCTCCCAGGTTTACCTTTAATACCAAGTCCCGAGTAGGGAACCTCTTCTTCAGTGCCACATCTTCAGTAGAGAACCTGTTCGTTCTCAGTTGGGATGTCTCCAGTCCTGCATCCCCTCCACCACGCTCTTGTGGCATGGAGCCCAGAGGCCTAATGGTCTTTGCAGCAGGTGGGGGATTCTTATTCTGGCAATTCCTTAAGACATGCTTAGGGACCCAGGGCTCCTGCTGTTGTTCCATAGTAATTCCTGTGTCCTCTGGATGGACATGCAGCACCTGGGAAGCTCTTGCGTCCCTGCGGTAGACACCCTGGGCATGAGTCAGTGAGGCCTTATAAGTCAAATGATCTGAGGCAGGGGGCAGGCCAATGCATTGGGCTTGGGCCTGGCTATTCTCCCTGTTCTCCAGTGTAAGTCTTAACTCGTGCAAGAGTTGTTCTTTGAGATTCAATGATTTAGGATCTTGTGGAATTGGTATGTTTGGTGGGATGGTGGTTTTTACTTGATGCTTATTTCCCTTTATAATTTGGGAGCTAACTGGCTTGTTGGTTGTCAAGATGCTAGGTTGTGATTGATGTGTATGAAATTCCTTGGTCCTGAATATCTCCCTGGACTCTGTGGTCACAACAGTTTCTGGATTCTTCATCCTTATGCCTTGTTGCCCCCCTCCTCTGCTATCATTGGAATTGCACTCATCATTTGGCTCATGTCTGGCCCCACCTTGCCTTGCAGGCAGCTTTGGGGGCCATCTGTTGGCTATGGTGACATGTTTGACAGGTTTAAGAGTCTGTCTGCCATCCTTAGTTTTTGGAACATCCTCTACAAGCTGATGGTTGATATTAAAGGATGATTGCCTCAGAATTCTCTGCTCTTCCTTGCCCACAGTTGAGGTGGCAGGGCAAGGATGTCCCAGAATGGGGGCTGAATTTGCTCTTCCTGCTTTGTCTCCATGGAGAGATTTCAAGCTTCCTCTAAGGGAGTTGAAGCCCCCAAGTTTAGAATTTGCCACAGGAATAAGTTTGGTTGAGCAGAAAGGTCTACAAGGGGATGTGGCCTTTCTTGATTTAAAGATCTCTATGGATTCAAGGACCCCGGAGGGAAGGCCCCATAGCATCCTCCAACGAAACCTTTTAATATGGGCTTCCAGCATCTGTTGTACACGAGGTTCCAGAAAGGGAAGCTCCTGGCAGGTACTCAGGGAGTAGTCCTCAACCTCTGATGGTGGCAAACTTCTTTGTTTTAATTCAGTCTGGGATTTCTCAGAAGGAAGTGATGTCTGCTTCATTGTATGCCTGAATTATGCACAGTCCCAGGGAGCTGACCCTCACTGATTTCCTCAGACTTTTTGCGCAAATGTATTTTCAGGACATTTTCAAGTTGTCTCTGACCTGTAGTCTGCACAGACTCTGTGGAGTTTTTCTCTGATGGGCTCCTAAGTTCTTTCTCAGAATCATGCCCCATATCATTGTCTGAAAAGCTCTCTAAGTCATTCAATAGATCATCTGTGGGGCCATTTTCTGGGTTGTGTCCCTGATCCTTCTTCAGTTCACCGTCCTCTACCTGAAGCATTTCAGAGTCCTCGTCATTGACACTTTCAGTGTCATTCAATTTGCTCAGACTCTTAGAGATCCACACGTGTCTACAAAAGAGCTGTGACTCAGGTAGCTGTGGAAGAGTACTCAGACTGCTCATCAGTGAGAGAAACTCATAAATCCTGTGGGGAATGCCCCACCAGTGTTGGATGAGCCTCTTTCAAAGGTGACTCTCTAGTTTTCTCCGAAGTTCTTCATTCAGAGGAAACTGTCCAGGAGGGACAGAGATTACAACTTGGGCCTTGGTGGCCTTGTGGCTGAGAGAAGGGTTAGGAGCTGAAGGACAGTCGTCCTCCTGGGATCTTTGGACTACAGTGGGTACACATTTCTGTAACTTCTGCAACATGTTCCATTCCAGATGTTGCATTTCTGTTGACATGAGACTCTCAGATTCATTTGGAGGTCTGTGAAAACACACTCCACAGATCTTGATGTCGGGTAGAGGACCAGATGGCAGGATTGGGGGTGGGGATTGAAGGTGGGCCTGGGGCTAGACATGAGGGATAGGTAGGGGCTGGTTTTGAGGCAGGAGTTGAGGCAGGTTCTCAGGCAAGGATGGAGGAAGTGGATGGGGAACTACTGGGGATTCCTGCTCTGGGGAGGCATTCGAGATGTTATCTGAGGCATTGGCAGCAGGGAAGAAGGACTCACTATGCGGAGTTTGGAGACCCCAGAAGAACTGGATAGGGGTTTGCTGTAAATGGTCCTCCTCCAAGGTTGTAGCATATGGGCGCTGCTGACGCATAGGCAGCTCCTTTGATTTGCCTTTGCTGCTCCAGAAAAGAAGGGAGGATGCCAAATAATGCTTATCAGTAATTGTTTGCTTTGGAAAAGAACCCTTTGTTTCCTTCCACCTGAGGAAGTCACTCCTCTTTTTGAACTTGTTTCTCTAGAAGTGCCAGGGCATCAGGGCTGAGAAGTGAGAGGTCACCAGGCTCTACAAGTTTGGCTGAAGGGTCTCCCCTGGAAGAAACCTCTGAAGAATGGAGGGCCAGAAACTCTTGATGGAAATCATGTGGAGCCAGAGTTGAAGGGAAGAAGTCTTTGGTATGAGTTTGCCACGGAGGGAGGCCTAAAACTGACAAGCTGGAGGGGTCAATGCCTATGATTGTTGGGACATAAGTAAACAACCCACCAGAGCTCGGTGGGGGTGAGCTCTCTGGAACAGGCTTCATTGAGATGGAAATCGGTTTAGATTCAGTCACAGTTAAATTGCAGTCTGGTGGTGGTGAAGCAGACTGGTTGGTGGTGCATGATGAAGAACAAAGGTCTCAGTGGGATTCACCCTCTAAGACAACTCCGGTAAGGGGCTGACATCTTGGGAAAGGGTAGGTTCTAGAGAGAAGATGGTATTTAGAGACACTGTCTGTTTGGACACTATGGTCCACTGAATTGGCATGATGGGGTGGGACAGGAGGAAAGGCAGGGGGCTGGGGTGGGAAATGGTCCATTGGTAATTTGGAATCCAAGGGAGGAAAGGGCTCTGGTGGCAAAGAATCACCCGGTGGTGAGGGTGG
>JAHRIG010008245.1:0-39408 GCA_020311275.1 Eira barbara | reverse complement strand
TTGTCTGTACCCAAGTGTCAATCTAACACCTTTGTCAACTATGGTTCTACTTCTCATTCTGAATTTAACGTTTCCCCTTGCCCCCCTTGCTAGATTTCAGTTGTCAGAATTCTGCACCCTTCCTGACTTCCTAAAAGCCCAACTCCAAAGCCCAAATTTAAGGGTTACCTTTTGGTGCCAGACAGTTGGGAGCAGAAATACAGGGAGCCACATCTGGAGGCTTGGAGGCGGGTGGGGCTTGGCCATGAAATCCAGATCCTTACCTCCTTCTCTTCAAATAGGTTTGGGCAGTTATAAAGAGCTTTTTTTCACAGGGTCTGGGCCCAGACCACTGGCTTTGATGCTTTTAGAAATCCCTTTCCAGTATCAAGGTTGATCAACTTTTCTGCGGTTATCTGGCTGGCCATGAGCAGAGCTAAGACTAGAAGTAGAAGGCATTCTGCCCAAGATGGGGTATCTCCTATGATACCAGGCCAAGAAGCAATTCCTGGAAGGCTCCTGGGACCTCTAGAATAGTAGAGATAGCAGATCCTGGAAAATGGAAACTTTGTAGCCCAGTGATTCTGCCCATGCACTGGTCAGAGGATGTGCACAGGGCAACTAAATGAAGCAGACTCAGACTCTGCTCTGAAAGCTAGTGTTCCCTGGAAACTCTCTCTCAGAAATAAGTTGAGTGCGGTTAGAAACAGTGGGGGCAGATTTGACGAGACTTGGAGGTCCTGAAAATGTTGAGAAGGGCAAGTCAGAGAAAGGCTATATAATACTGCCAGTGTGCCTCTGTTTCTGTCCCTTGGATAGGACGAGTTGGGAGCAGATACAGTGAGCTTCAAGTCATGGAGAAAGAAATAGAGTTACACAGTGGCCAAGTGGTCTATTCGTGGTCAAACTGTTGGGCCCAGAATAGAAATGAGGCCTCCAGATTCCCAAACTGTGGACATGTAACTATACCACTTTATTTCTCTTATGCAATTTTACCTGTCTCCTCTTTGTAAAAATTTAAATCCAGTTAGCCAACATATGGTACATAATTAGTTTTTGGTAGAATGTTCAAGATTCATTAGTTGCATATAACACCCAGTGCTCCTCACATCACCTTCCCTCACCTGTCTCTTATCCATAAAGGTTTCCTCCCAAGGAAACCAGCAAAATTATATATATATACACACACACACAGACACACACATATGTGTGTGTGTGTGTGTATGTGTATATATATATATATATATATATATATATATATATATATATATATATATATATATCTCAAACATTTTGGTCTCATGACCCTTTCTGTCTCTTAAGGATTATTGAAGAGGTACCTTTGGGTGTTATGTGTTGTGTCCATCAGTATTTAGTGTATTCAGACATGATACTAAGACACTTTCAAAGTATTTATTTATTAATCCAATTAAAATAACCATGTAAGCATAAAAAACTTCTGAAAAATTCAAAAACCAAAAAATTTAAGGGTAGGAGTGGTATTGATCTACATTTTTGCAAATCTCTCTCTCTCTTTTTGAAGATTTTATTTCTTTATTTGACAGGCAGAGACCACAGGTAGGCAGAGAGGCAGGCAGAGAGAGTGGGGGAAGCAGGCTCCCCGCCAAGCAGAGGACCCGACGCAGGGCTCAGTCCCAGGACCTCGAGATCATGACCTGAGCCGAAGGCAGAGGCTTAGCCCGCTGAGCCACCCAGGCGCCCCATCTCTTTTTTATTAAGTTCAGTTAACCAACATACACTATATCATTAGTTTTTGATGTGGTGTTCAATGATTCATTAGTTGTGTATACCACCCGGTGCTCCAACAGGTGAGTGGGTAAAGAAGATGGGGTACATATATACAATGGCATATTCCTCTGCCATCGGAAAGGAGGAATAGCTACCATTTGCATTGACTTGGATGGAACTGGAGGGTAGTACACTAAGTGAAATAAGTCGAGCAAATCTCTTCAATATCTAGCTTCATAGAGGACAGCTGAACCTTACTAACCGCTTCTGCATCTGAACTGTTGAGATGTGTTATTTTGGTGGATGTACACGAGGAAAATTGGGCCTTATACAGATATATCATTGGAAAAGGGAGAGGCATTTTAATAGCCTTACATTATTTTAGTAAAATTAAAGAAAAATTAAAAGATAGTAAAGACTTTCAGGCCAAGATTTTCAAAGAGGAACTGTATCTAAGTAATAAAACCTGGTGTTGTGGTCACTTTTTTCTAGAGATGTCCATGAACTCTAGGAGAAGTGGTTGAGCCTTTTGAGATAATCGTGGATACTTTCCTTTGGAACTATATAAAATTCAACCAAGGGTAATTTCTTTAACACTCGCAAGGTGGAATCTGAAAATTTATTGTTGAAATTTTCATACATTGTCACACTGAATCCGTTAGTCTACCTTGCACTTTGTTTCTTGTGGAAGTTTAATTGACATAAAATACATTGGGCACACAACAGAGTGTGTTTCAGGCACACAGCAGAGTGGTTTGACAATTCTATACATTACACAATGTTCACACCAGGAGTGTCGTTACCATTCATCACTGTACATTATCATGGTTTTGTTGACTGTATTCCCTTTGTCATACTTTTCATCTCCCCAACTTATTTATTTTATACGGGAAGTGCGTACCTCTTAGTCCCCTTCACCTTTTATGCTCCTCCTCCCTCCCCCCGGCAACCACCAGTTCTCTGTATTGATCAGTCTGTTTCTGTTTCCTTTGTTCATTTGCTTTGTTTTTTGGATTCCGCATATAAGTGGAATAGTATTGCATTTGCCTTCCTCTGACTTACTTCACTTAGCATCATATCCTCTAGGTTCATCCATGTTGTCACAAATGGCAAGATCTCGTTTCTTTTTAAGCACTGAGTAATATTCCATTACACTATATATGTCTAAATCTCTATCCATCTGTCTATCTACCTATACTATATCCACGCGTATGTATAAAATACCATATCTTCTTTATCCACTCGTCTATCAGTGGACACTTAGGTTGCTCCCATATCTTGGTTATTGTAAATAATGTTGTGCTGAACATAGGGATGCATATCTTTTTGAATCCGTGTTCTCATGCTCTTTGGTTGAATACCCAGTAGTGGAATGACCGGATCATATGGTATTTCCACTTCTTTTGTTTTCTTCTTCCGAATTTTTATTTAAATTCCAGTTAGCTAACCTGCCGTGTATTATTAGTTTCAGTGTAGCATTTAGAGATTCATCACTTCCATACAACACCCAGTGCTCATCACAACACATCACAACAGGTGCCCTCCTTAACATCCACCAAACATTTAACCCATTTCCCCCACCAACCTCCCCTCTCCAGCAACCCTCAGTGTGTTCTTTATAGTTGAGAGTTAAGTTTTGTGGTTTGCCTCTCTCTTTCTCCCCCACCCCCATGTTCATCTGTTACGTTTCTTTCTTTTTTTTTTAAGATTTTATTTATTTATTTGACAGACAGAGATCACAAGTAGGCAGAGAGGCAGGCAGAGAGAGAGAGGGGGAAGCAGGCTCCCCGCTGAGCAGAGAGCTCGATGTGGGGCTCGATCCCAGGACCCTGGGATCATGACCTGAGCCGAAGGCAGAGGCTTTAACCCACTGAGCCACCCAGGCGCCCCTGTTATGTTTCTTAAATTCCACATGTGAGCGAAATCGTGTGCTATTTGTCTTATCTGACTAACTTATTTTGCTTAACGTGATACTCTCTAGCTCCATTCACGTCATTGCTAATGGCAAGATTTCATTCTTTTTTATGGCTGAGTAATATTCCATTAAAAAAAAGATTTTATTTATTTATTTGACAGAGATCACAAGTAAGCAGAGAGGCAGGCGGGGCGGGGGTGGGGGGGAGCAGGCTCCCCACTGAGCGGAGAGCCCGTTGTGAATTTCGATCCCAGGACCCAGGGATCATGACCTGAGCCGAAGGCAGAGGCTTTAACCCACTGAGCCACCCAGGTGCCCCAATATTCCATTTTATAGATACTATTCCATTGTGCGTGTGTGTGTGTGTGTGTGTGTGTGCGTGCGTGTGTGTGTATAGTCACAACTTCTTTATCCATATGTGTGTGTGTATATATATGTATATATGAATATAGATAAATATATAATACATATATTATAACAAACGCATATAACTTTATATGTATAACTATATAACTTTATATACATTTATATATAATATATATTATATAATAATAATCTATATAAAATATATATAAAGAAATTGTGTCTATATAGTCACAACTTCTTTATCCATTCTTCAGTCGATGGACAACATTTGGGCTCTTTCCATAATTTGGCTGTTGTTGACAATGCTGCTATAATACAGGATGAAGCCCAAAGCAGGCAGAAGAAGGGAAATAATAAAGTCTAGAGCAGAAATAAATGATATAGAAACAAACAAAAACCCCCACAGTAAAACAGACCAATGAAACCAGGAGCTGGTGCTTTGACAAATTAATAAAATTGGTAAACCCCTAGCCAGACTTATCAAAAAAAAAAAAAAAAAAAAAGAGAGAAAGGGCCCAAATAAATATATGTGCTGCCGAAACGAGCCAGACCCGAATACATAAAATCTCGAACGAGAGAGATGAGATCACAACCAACAGGACAGAAATACAAATACTTGTAAGAGAATGTTATGAAAAATTACATGCCCCCAAATTGGGCAATCTGGAAGAAATGGATCAATTCCCAGAAACATATAAACTACCAAAATTGAAACAGGACTTGAAAAGACCAGCAAAGAAATTGAATCAGTAATAAAAAATGTCCCAACAAAGCAAAGTCCAGGACCAGATGACTTCCCGGAGGAATTGTACCAAACATTTGAAGAGGGTATTTACTGCTGGGTATTTACCCCAGAGTTACAGATGTAGTGAACAGAAGGGCCACATTCACACCAGTGTTCATAGCAGCAATGGCCACGGTCGCCAAACTCTGGAAAGAGCCGAGATGCCCTTCAACGGACGAATGGATAAGGAAGACGTGGTCCATATACACTATGGAGTATGATGCCTCCATCAGACAGGACGAACACCCAACTTTCGTAGCAACATGGACGGGACTGGAGGCGATTATGCTGAGTGAAATAAGTCAAGCAGAGAGAGTCAATGATCATAGGGTTTCACTTACTTGTGGCGCATAAGGAATAACACGGAGGACACGGGGAGATGGAGAGGAGAAGGGAGTTGGGGGAAATCGGAGGAGGAGGCGAACCACGAGAGACTGTGGACTCTGAGAAACCAACTGAGGGTTTTGGAGGGGAGGGAGGTGGGGGGGATTGGGTGAGCCTGGTGGTGGGTATTAAGGAGGGCACGTATTGCGTGGAGCACTGGGTGTAGTGCATAAACAATGAATCTTGGAACACTGTATCACAAACTAATGATGCGTTTTATGGTGACTAACATGACACGATAAAAAAATTTTTTTTTTAATTTTAAAGAAGAATTAAACACGAGTTTCCCATAGTACCCAGAATTTCCACAACCAGAAATCTGAGAGAAATAAAAACATTTGTTCACTCAAAAAAAAAAAAAAAAAAAAAAAAAGAGGAGTTAATACCTATTCTTCTCAAACCCTTCCAAGAAATAGAAGTGGAGGGAAAAGTTTGAAAGTCATTCTATGAGGCCAGCATTGCCTTGATTCCAAAACCAAAAACCCCACTAAAAAAGAGCCTGGTGGTGGGTGTTATGGAGGACACATACTGCATGGAGCACTGGGTGTGGTGCATAAACAATGAATTCTGGAACACTGAAAAGAAATTAGAAAAAAAAAAAAAAAAAAAGAGGAAGAGAGCTACAGGCCACTATCCCTGATGAACATGGATGCAAAAATTCTCCACAAGGTACTAGCTAATAGGATCCAACAGTATATTACAAGAATCGTTCACCACCATCGAATGGGGTTTATTCCTGGGTTGCAAGGGTGGTTCAATATTTGCAAATCAATCAACATGATACACCACATAAATAAAAGAAAGGACAGGGACCATACGATCTTCTCATAAGATGCAGAAAAAACGTTTGAGAAAGTACAGCATCCACTCTTTTTTTTTTTTTTTAAGAAAGGATTTTATTTATTTTACATGATAGAGGGATAGATAGATATGGAGAGACAGAGAGGGGAGGCAAAGGGGAGGAAGAGGGGTAAGCAGACTCTGCGTTGAGCATGACCCTGAGATCATGAGCTGAGCTGAAATCAAAAGCTGGACACTTAACCGATGGAGCCACCCAGGCACCCCACAGCATCCATGCTTGATTAAAAAAAATTAAAAACCCCCAACAAAGTAGGAAAAGTGGGAACATGCTTCAACATCACAGAGGCCATATACGAAAGGCCAATATCATCCTCAGTGGGGGAAAACTGAGAGCTATTCCTGTACACTCAGGAACAAGACAGGGATGTCCACTCTCACCGCTGTTATTTACCATAGTACCGGTATTTCTACTTCTAATTTTTTGAGGAACCTGCATAGTGTTTGTTTGTAAAACTGCCACTGCTTGTAGATGGCACGGTACTGTATATAGAAAACACTGAAGACTCCACCAAAAATCTATTAGGAGTAAGAAATGAATTCCATGAGGTTGCAAGATACAAAATGGATATACAGAAATCTGTTGAGTTCTACACACGAACAAAGAAGGAGGAGGAAGAGAAATTAAGAAAGCAAGCCTATTCACAGGTGCACCAAAAATAATAATACGTATGAACACAGTTAACCAGGGAGGTGAAAGACCTATACTCTGAAAACTACGTAAGACATTGATGGAAGAAACTGAAGATGACACAAGCAAGTGGGAACATATATGACGCTCGGGGCTTAGAAGAATTATCATTGTTTAAATGTCCACACGACCCAAAATGATCTACAGATTCCATGCAATCCCTACCAAAATACCAATGGTGTCTTCCACAGAGCTAGGACAAATAATCCTGAAATTGGAATGGAATCATAAAAGACCCTGAACAGCCACAGCACTCCTGAGAAAGGACAAAGCTGGAGGCATCACGATCCCGGGTCTCAAGCTATACTACGTAGCTATAGTAATCAGAACAGCATGGTACTGGCACAAAACCAGACACGTAGGTCACTGGAACAGAATAGAGGACGCGGAAATAAACCCACACTTACGTGGTAAGTTAATCTATCACAAAGGAGGCAAAGGTATACAAGAGAGAAAAGACCGTGTCTTCAGTAAATGGTGCTGAGAAAACTGGAGGGCAACTCGCACAAGAATGAAACTGGACCGCCTTCTTACACCATATGCAAAAATATACTCAAAGTGCATTAGAGACCTAGGTGTGAGGCCTGAAACAATAAAACACCTAAAAGAAACCACGGCCTGTAATCCCTTGGACACCAGCCTTAGCAACATATTTATGTCTCCCCAGGCAAGGGAAACGAAAGCAAAAATAAACTGTTGGCACTAAAAATAATTCCCGAGTATCGCTAAATATCCAGTTCGGGATAAAGTTTCTTCAATTGTATTAAAAAACCATTCGAGACCATTAAGCAACAGTAAAAAGAAAAAAATTTTTAAACAGTTTGATTATTTGACTCGGAAACCAAGTAAGTACCACACATTGTGATTGGCGGAGATGTCTCTTAAGTCCCCTTTAATCGATAGGATCTTCCTCCATGTTTTTCTTGTTTCTCTTTCTTTTTCTTATTGTGGCAAAGTTGACATAACATTTACCACTTTAATCATTCAGGAGTGTTTAGTACCTTTCTGATGGGGTGCAACCATCACCACTAATTGGCTTCAGAACATTTCCATCACCCGCAAAGGAAACCCTTCCCCATTAAGCAGTCGCTGTCCATCCCCCCAGTTCTCAGGTTCTGGCAAACACTATTCTGTTTGGTGTCTCTTGCAAGTTGCCCGTGCTGGATATTTCACATAAATGGAACCAAACAACGTGTGGTCTTTCGTGTCTGGCATCTTTTGCTCAACCTTTTGCTCAGACTTTAAGGTTTATCCGTATTGTAGCATATATCAGAACTTCATTCCTTCTAATTGACCAAAGAATATTCCATTGTATGGATATACCAAATCTGTTTATCCGTTCTTCACTTGATGGAAACTTGGGATGTCTCCATCCTTTCTTTTCTCTCTCTCTCTCTCTCTTTTTTTTCTCCATCCTTTCTATAAACATTCTTGTACAAGCTTTTGTTTAAACCCTTGTGCTCCGTTATTTGGGATGTATATGTAGGAGAGGAATTGAAGAGTCATACGGTAGTTCTTTTTTTTTTTTATTTTAAGATTTTTATTTATTTATTTGACAGAGAGAGAGAGAGAGATCACAACTAGGCAGAGAGACGGGCAGAGAGAGAGGGGAAGCAGGCTCCCCGCTGAGCAGAGAGCCCGATGTGGGACTCGATGCCAGGACCCTGAGATCTTGACCTGAGCTGGAGGCAGAGCCCTTACCCACTGAGCCACCCAGGCGTCCCATACGGTAGTTCTATATTTAACCTACTGAGGAATCCTTCAAATTGTTTTACGTGGTGGCTGCACCGTTTTATATTTCCACCAGCAATATATGAGGGTTCCAATTTCTCCACATTTTTCCCAACTCTGATTATTGTCCTTTTCTAAAATTTTTAAAAAATATTTCAAAAAAGGATTTTATTTATTTATTTATTTGAGAGAGAGAGAGAGAGAGAATGAGCAGGGAGAGCAGCAGAGGGAGAGTGGCAGAGGGAGAGGGAGAAGCAGTCTCCTGGCTGAGCGGGGGGGCCATTAAATGGGGGCTTGATCCCAGGACCCTGGGATTGTGATGTGAGCCAAACGCAGACGCTAAACCGACTGAGCCACCCAGGTGCCCCTTTCTTTGTATTTTTTAAAAAATTAACCTACGGTGTTTCATTACTTTCAGGTGTACCAGATGATCATTCTATAATTCTATACATTACTCAGGGCTCATTGCAATTGAGAAATGTACTCTTAATCCCCTTTATTTGTTCCACCTGTCCCCCCACCCTCCTCCCCTCTGGCAACCACCAATTTGTTCTCTGTATTTAAGAGTCTGGTTTTTTCCTTTGTCTTCTTCTTCTTCTTCCCCCCCCCCTCTGGTTGTTCATTTGTTTCTTAAATTCCACATATGAGGGAAATCATATGGTATTTGTCTTTCTCTATCTGACTTACGTCACTTAGCATTATACCCTCTAGGCCCATCCATGTAGTTGCAGTGAGATCTTCAGTAAAGATGGAGGAAATATAAAAAAGAACCTGTCAGGGATGAAGAATTCAACAAGTCAAATAAAAAATACACTAGAGGGAATCGATAGCAGATTAGAGGATACAGAAGAACGGACTGACAATCTGGAAGGCAGGGTAATGGAAAGCAACCGAGCTGAACAGCAGAAAGAAAAAAGAATAATAAAAAAAAAAAACGAGAATAGGTTGAAGGAACTCAGTGACATCACCCATCAAGCATAGTAACATTTGCAGTATAAGAGCCAAGAAGAAGAAGAGAGGGGAGGGGCAGAAAATTTATTTGAAGAAATTACTTTCCTTTTAAAAAGAATTATAGCATCCTTAGTGGGTGTGAAGAGATGTCTCCTTGTAGTTTTGATTTTCACTTCTCCAAGGACTAATGATGTTGAGCATCTGTTCACGTGCTCGTCGGCTGTTTGTATATCTTATCTTCGCTGGAGAAATGTCTACATTCACGTCTTTCGTCCATTTTAAAGTGTGGTTGTCTTTTTGTTGTTGAGTCGTGAGTGTTCTTTATATGTTCTAGATACTAGACCCTTTCCGGATACGTGATTTGAAAATATTTCCCCCCATGCCACTGGTTGTCTTTTCACTCTCTTGCAAGTGTCCCCTCCTGCTAACATTTTGGTTAAGTCCAATTAGCACATTTGTTTTTCTTGCGTTGCTTGTGTGTTTGGTGCTATATCTGAGAAACCAACACCAAACCCAAGGTCATGAAGATTCACCCCTCTGTTTCCTTTACAGAGTTTTATGGTTTTAGCCCCGAAATTGAAGTCTCTGATCCATTTTGAGTTCATTTTTGTGTCTGTTCTGACAAAAGGGTCTAGCTTCCTTCTTTTTGCATGCGGATACCCAGTTGTCCCAGCACCGTTTGTTGAAAAGACTGTTCTTTTCCCACTGGATGGTCTTGGCACCCCTGCTGAAAATCAGTGACCGTATGTGTATGTGTTTATTCGTGGACCCTCGGTTTTATTCTACTGGCTTAAGTGCCTAGCCTTGTGATGATACCACACTATCTTTTTATTTTTAATTAATTTATTTAATTTTTAATTTTTTATTTCTTTTCAGCATAACAGTATTCATTGTTTTTTCACCACACCCAGTGCTCCATGCAATCCCACACTATCTTAGTTACTGTAGCTTTGTAGTAGGTTTTGAGATTGGAAAGTGTGAGTCCTCTAACTTTGTTCTTTGTTCTCAAGTGTGTTCTGGTGTTGGAGTCCCTTGCAATTCTATATGAATTTGAGGATCACTTGTTCTGTTTCTACAAATAGGGCGTTGGGATTATGATGGGGATCACACTGAAACTGTAGATAAATTTGGAGAGTGTTGCCATCTTAACAACATTACATCTTCCAATCCATGAACGCAAGGTGTCTTTACATTTACTTAGGTCTTCTTTAACTTCTTTCAACAATGTTTCATAGCTTTCCGCGTACAAGATAAATTTATTCCTAAGTATCTTTTAAATTTTTTTTTAGTTTATTTATTATTATTATGTTCAGTTAGCCAACATATAGTACATCATTAGCTTTTGATGTAGTGTTCAATGATTCGTTAGTCACATATGACACCCAGGTCTTTATTCTGTTTGGTGCTATGGTAAATGGAATTATTCTCTTAGTTTTCTTTCTCTTTCTTTCTTTCTTTTTTAAGTAGGCTCCACGCCCAAGGCGGGGCTTGAACTCAGAACCCTGAGATCAAGAGTCGGATGCTTTACTGACTGAGCCACCCGGGCACACGTCTTAGTTTTCCTTTTCAGAATGTTCACTGCCAACATATGGGTACATAACTGGATATCGTGTGCTGATTTTTTATTCTGCAACTCTGCAGAATTCGTTTACTAGCTCTAATCGCTTTTGTAATGCATTTCCTGGGACATTTTTAATATGTAAGATTCTGTCACCTGCAAAAAGTTTTATTTCTTCTTTTCCACATTTGATGCCTTTTATTTCTTTTCCTTGACCAGTTGCTCTGCCTAGAATGTTCAGTACAATGTTGAATAGAAATGGCAGGAGTGAACATTTTGACTTGTTTGTGGTTTTAGGGGGATGCATTCATTTTTTTTTTTAACCTCTGCTTTTTTTTTTTTTCCATTATATTCAGTTAGCCAACATACAGTACATAGTAAGTTTTTATTGTATTGTTCAACGATCCATTAGTTGCATATAACACCCGGTGTTCATCCCAACACATGCTCTCCCTAATACCCGTCATGGAGTATGATATTAGCTGTGTGTTCTTCATAAATGCCCATCTCTAAGTTGAGGACGTTCCCTTCTAATCCTAGTTTTCTGAATGCTTTCTATCATGAAAGAGCATTGGATTTTGTCACATGCATTTTCTGCATGATTTTGTGGTAATCATGTGGTTCGTTCCCCTCGTTTTATTAATGTGGTGTATTATTTTGATTTTCATACATCGAACCACCTTTACATTCCTGTGATAAATCCCACTTTGTCATGATGTGTAATCCTTTTAATTAAAATTCTTTTAATCAAGGAAACTGCTGGGTTTGGTGTGCCAGCGTAGCTTTTAGCGTTTTTGCATTTGTATTCGTAAGGAGCATTGGTCTGCACTTTTCTTGTGCTGTCTTAGTCTCACTTTGCGATCATGGTAAGGTTGGTCTCATAGAATGAGATAAGAAGTTTCCCTCCTCTTCTATTTTTTGGGAAGAGTTTGAAAAGGATTTATAATTCTTCTTTAAGCACTTGGTAGAATTCACCAGTGAAGCCACCAAGTCCTGAGCTTTCCTTCGTTCCGAGGTTCTTGATAATAGATTCAATCTCTTTTTTTAGTTTTTTATAGGTCTATTGAGAATTTCTATTTCCTCGTGAGTGGGTTTTATTTGTTTGTTTCTAGGAAATGCTCCTTTTTGTCTAACTTGTCTGAATTTTGGTGTGCAGTTGTTCATAGCATTCACTTGCCATCTTTTCTTTTTTTTTTTTAAATCTCCGTAAGGCCGATAGTAATGTAGCCCACTTTCCTTTCTGATTTTAATAATCTGACTCTTCTTTCTTAGTATAGAATCAGTACTGCTTTAATTTCTCATATCGTAAGGAGATGGTAGCTTCATAGGCTTCCATGTGTGCCTTTCCAAATAATGGGACCTGTGGTAGTACGAAGATTCTGCCACCTACCAAGTACATTATTGCCAACTATATACTGAGACCCTGGAGGAAACAAAACAAAACGAAACAAAACCCTGGATGATCCACAGAACCAATAGATTTCCCGTCAGATTAAAATGAAGCATAACTCCGTTTTTATCTAGACTTCAGGAGCCCCTTCGTAAGCAGAGAACTCACATTCGATATATATATATATATTTTTTTTTTCAAATGCAGGTATCCTCCTTACCACAGTGCACATTTACCTTGGTAAATAGACACAGGTTTTTGGGAAAGGTTTGGCTGGGCTTTTCTGACCTCCACCTTAATCAAAGGGCTCTGGGCCCATGGGCTGACTTAGACCTGGACACTTGGTGGGGGACTACAGTTTTCCGCTGCAGTTGAGGTTGCTAGCATCAGTTTTCTGCTTGCCAGCTCTTGTTTTTTTTTTTTTTTTTTTTTTCTTTTTCCCTTATGAAAATCAAGTAGTACCCCAGCCAGCTGCCCATACATCCAGACCCTAGAACATTACTACCTACTACCTATACTGTCTGTATGTCCACAGGTTCTGGTCAGTCAAAAGAGACTGACTCCACCCCGGCCTTGCTGTCCAGTATGGAAGTGATGCCCTCCTTGCCCCGGTAGTTCTGTGCCACCATTGGGACCCTGCCTTTTGAGAATCCCGTCATCTCCATTGATTGCCAGTTCCACGCCAGCATCGCTTGCTTCCAACCATGGTTTGCAGAGGAGAGTCAGCACCGAGCTCTTCAAAGATGTCAGTGCCACTTCACCAGCACCTTCCTTATTTGAGTAGTGATTTCCCCACCCTCCAAAGAAACAGCGGCTGGAGGTAGGACGTCTGATCTCACATTATGAGTCCTGTCTAAAAAACCTACTCCCCTGGACCTTCTCACCAATTCCTCAATTTTCTCTGCCTAGGAAGTTCCAGCACTTCCATGCCATTCACTATAGACTGTTGTTGCCCACGCTTATACAATGTGCACGTCGGCCTGCCGGGTTGGCCTCTTTAAGGACATCAAACCCCCCCAGTCACAGCTCTGTGCTCCCACGTTAGTATAAGTTCTCCCGATACTGACTTATATTCTGTTCCCTGTCTCGCGGGTCCAACATTCTCAAAATCCATTGGCACATGTATTCTCTCACTTCCTGCAAGGTCGCATGGGCCAGGTCCTACGGTTCCTTCTGAATGCAAGGCCTCTCCCATCCGAACAAAACTGTATTTTTTCTCTTGTGCTGTGTTCTTACCTAGTCTTACCTGCCCTTGTTAGTAGTCCGACAGTAATGGAAGTTAGCAGAGATTAATGTTGAATAAGAGAAGCAACATCTGTTTAGGTGGCTGCCCTAAATGAGGTCTTTGCAGGGTCTCCAGGAACAAGGAAGCTTCTCCAGTAGCAAGAGTTAGGGGCTGCTAATGCCCAGGTGAGGTTTCAGGGGATTCCGGGCATTCAGTGTTCTCATGCTCATCACCTTAGTGTGTCTCGGGGTTCCACTTTTTCTTTGTCAGATCCATACGTGAATATGGAGACCCGTAAATCCTGTGCATGCCATCTCCATGTGGCTCTGCCAGCCAACAGTTAGGGTCAGGGCCCGATCTTCCACCATCTGCCTTATGACTGGAGGAGTGGAGGTCTCCTTAATCCAGTAGGTTAGGGTGGGTGACAGGTTGGGCTAGCCCATCGGACAGACAGACAGACACAGACACACACACACAC
This sequence comes from Eira barbara, assembly GCA_020311275.1. Lineage (NCBI taxonomy): Eukaryota > Metazoa > Chordata > Mammalia > Carnivora > Mustelidae > Eira > Eira barbara. Next base: position 25,349 of record JAHRIG010008245.1, on the reverse strand, counting down.
ACACACACATGATAGAGAACCAGTTTAGGGCCATCTTAGAGCCACCTTAACCACTGCTCAGGCTGGAAGGTTATCTCAGCATCTACACAGCCACCCCCCAAATCCAGCTGCACACCCCAAATGTGATTCTGGTTCAAGTGGAGGAGAAGAGATGCATGTCCTAGGCATGTCTGCCCTCTTCAGTGAATGCGTCGGGCATAAGTGACACCCCGGGAGGGACCGTCTGCTCTCCCTTCACCCCAAACAAAGAGACACCCGCAATCTCACAAGTACGGGAAAATCAGGAGTTCCGGTTTCACATATAGGCCGTCAATCCATTATGTCGATAAATATTTCTCATTAAGAACATGAGGCAGAGCATCACAGTCACCTTGGAAATTAGATTGCCACCTGGGTCCCAAGATTGCCATCTTTCTATGGCACCTGAAATTCATCCTCAGACCAGAGCCTTAAACCACATCTTACTTGCTCTACTGACTCACAATGCTATGGATGGATGGATGGGTGGATGGATGGATGAGGCAGTGAAGGAAATATTAGAATGTAGAGCCAGATATGGCTATATGAGAAGGCTGAAGTTGAGTGATATATTTGATTCAGAGAGACACGATGTTTACAGGAGAAATAAAGTGTGTTGTTCCAGTGTACAAGGTCCACCTACAGCATGGAGACGATGAGTTTGCAAGTACTTTTGAGGACCATGAGGATGTCATGTGGATTATCCCAGGCAGAATGCCTCAGGAGTCGTTGGTGTCTCTCAGGCAGAGTCCAAGGAAGGTTCCGATGGGCCTGAAGCTTACGCAGTTTGGTAGGCCCTCTTCTAAAATTACAAAAACAAGCACGAGAGTGGGTGTTTGCTGAGGATGAGAAGAAAATTCATATCGGACTTTAAAATATGAGGACTAAATCACTGAGATTCCAAAATCGTGCGTGTGCCCGCACGCGCACACACACGTATGTATGTGTATGTACGTACATTACGGATATATATTTAGAGATACCAACTATGTAGTTGTACAATCTAAAGTACAATGGAGGGGGCGCCTGGGTGGCTCAGTGGGTTAAAGCCTCTCCCTTCGGCTCAGGTCATGATCCCGGGGTCCTGGGATTGAGCCCCGCATCCGGCTCTCTGCTCAGCAGGGAGCCTGCTTCCTCCTCTCTCTGCTAGCCTCTCTCTGCCTGCCTCTCTGCCTACTTGTGATCTCTCTCCCTCTCTCCGTCAAATAAACAAATAAAATCTTTAAAAAAAAATAAAGGACAATGGAGCAGAAGATCAAGGTAAAAGACACAATGGTTTTATTGTGAATCAAAACAGCGAACTCTTGCAAATTTCACACACACGCACACAAATCATATGGCCATATGAATACATAACATGGGCCTGCGAGGGACAGTTGATTCCCTCTAAGAATAAAAATGCACTCGGGTTCGTGTTAAACCTTTAGTGTTTTCTTTCACACCAAGTTTTTAAAGTAAACTAGCTTTCGTGACATTTTTTCCCCCCTCGAAAAATGTTGTTTCAAGTTAGGATAACAATTCATGGACTTCAGAATTCATCTTGTAGTTAGAGATGTTTCGTTGTATTCTGACAACAGCCACGTTTAGCCCCATGGAGGATTTTCTGTTGCCCGTTTTGGAGTTCCCAGATCCTTGTCCATCTGTATTGCTCAAGCAGCCTAGTGGGACTTACCAGGCTGCCTTTATGACCGCTGGAACCTGTCAGGGCTCGTCGGCGAATAAGTCAGAAGAGAAAGCTTGCTTGGTTTGAGACAATGACTGTGTTTTAGGGGACACGGGTCCAGAACCAAGTGCACGCTTCCCTACAATGTGTGCCTCTTAGATGGGCTCCTAGCAGTGAGCCTGGATTCCTAGGCCTCAAATAGCTAAGCTGCGTGTATGATCACTCTCGTTGTCTTCCACATGGGGGTAAACCGCTATGTGTAAAGCATCCGGTCAGTTAGGAAGACAGCCAGGAGCCTGTTTTAGGAAACCCTTTAGCCATCGAACAAGAGCTACTTCCCTAAGTGGAATCTGAGGGGAAGCGTAGGGTCAACAATCTTGCACAGGCCGACAAAATGTTTCTTGCACGTTGAGATTTCGTTCATCCACATGTGGACTGCGGGCAGATGACCCCTTAACTTTGGATTCCAGACTGCTTTTCCAAGAACCATTTGAAGGTAGTGGCAATATATAGAAAACGAAACATCTCGCTGTTGGCTTCGCCCTTCAGGGCTATTTTTCCAAACAGACGAGCATGGCAGATCAAATTTAGGAATTACCTTAGGAAGGCGGTCAGATCATTTATACTGAGGCGTTGCAAAAAGAATGAGAAATCCATGTGATGTTCCTGTAAGCACCTATCTGAGATTTTAAAAACGATCGTGGCTCGATGTCTGACACCAGGGGTCTTTCACGTAATACAAGAGTGTGGTGTGCCTCCTATATTAAAACACGAAGTGCCGTCAAAAGCAACGTTATGAAAACATCCGGATGATTACACGTCCAAGCAAGTAGCGGGAAGTACAACGGTTTGCAGCACTTAACAAATTAGTTAAACTTACAAACTAACAAACAAATTAACAGGTTAACAAACTAATTAACAAATTAGTTTGTGAAGCGTTTGGGAACCAGACACGATGATGGCCGTGCTACCCATAGGTGCTAGAGATGGATCCAAAAGGAATCCAGCACGTTCCCAGGGCCGCAAATTTACAGAATGTAATTTACACGCCATACAGAATGGAAGGATCACACATTTCATACAGACAGGGCGGTGAGAGGTCTCCCTGCTAACGTGTGGGCACAAGAAGAGTTATTTAGCTTTGCCCCTTGTTGCTGCTCTCTTTCTCATTCCCTTTAGAATATTTTTATCAAATAGCTCTTTTTCCCGGTAATGCACCGGTGGCCCCTTTAGGTACTTTTGTTCTGCCTCCTTGTAACCTAATCCATCGAGTGCAGCAATTGAACAAATGATTGCTTCTGGCAGAAGAACTTCCAGAACAAAACTCACCTTGTCATCTCTTGCCAGAGTCAGCATCTTCTTGTCTATCTGTTTGTAGATTTCTTGTAAATGTCTTACCACGACATCCAACTGGTCTTCATCCTCCAGGTATGTTTCAATGCAGATCACGTACCTCCCTGAATTCAGAAATGATGCCAGCCACCTGGACTGTTTCCTGCCTTTGACGATGTCCAGGAGGTGGTGATCGGCTCCCTTTCTTTTCACAATGAAGTCCACGAGCTCCTGGTTGGCTCGGTCCTGAGCAGCCCTCATCCGGTCCGGGAGAATTTTCTTGCGGGGCCTCCTCCCACCCAGGGAGGCCTCCTCCTCAGAATCTTCCAGGTCGGCATAATTCACCTTTGGGAAATCAATCTCCACGTCCCCGTCTTCGATGGCTTTCCTGATTGGGTAACTGATATCAGCAGCATAATAGTCCAGGAAAGAGCCTGCAAAAGACCCACGGCCGAGCCCTTCTCTGTAGTGGGAAATCAGGGAGAAACACCAGTTCACACTTTGCTCGTACACTTTCCCGGCTCTCTTCATTAGTTTTTCCTTCTCCTTACAGTCCAGGTGTTTTAATCTTCGAAGAGGAACTTGAATGCCGCTCATTTCACAGGGCATGTTTGCCTCAATCAAAAGCACCCTTGCAGTCTGCTCCGTTTGGCTGACACTCTTTACCACTGCTGGCCAAAATGGGTGATTTTGAAATTTAAACCAGACCATCATTCCTCCTTCAATGGGACAAGGCTCTTGTGGAAAAGCCATGCTTATCGGTTGCCCCATTTCCTTGCCGACATCCTTTCTAATAGCAGCGGTGGGGTTAACGGCCTTTGAGTTGACCGAAGGCTGAAGTCCCTGCAGCCCTTTCTCAAACTCTAGTGCCTGCAGCTTCCTTTTTTTATTTGCCAGACGGAGCGAAGAACGCAGCCTCGGGTGAGGGGCACTGGAGGATGCTGCCGCACCTTCCAAGCCTGGCTTCCGGGAACCCTCTCCACGGTCCTCAACATTCCGGGAGAGGGCAGAGCATTCGGAGGAGACGGCCAGGGTCTTTGGGGAGGTGTCATGGGCCTCTTCTTTCAGAGCCTTGGGTACAGGGAGCTTGAAACCTGGTGGCGGAGACGGAAGGGTGCCTCCATCTTTAGCACCTGTACCCTCCTCCTTGACGGGGCAATGCAAGGCCCTAACTCTCAGGGTGTGCCTCTTTTCCTTGCCCTCTTTCTCATAATCCTGTTCTGCACGCGATGGGAAGTTTGGGTACACGCCGGAGCTTTGTGAGGGCTCCGCTCGCGTTTTCCTGGGAATAGGCGTGACGGTTCTGTGTGCCTGTGGTTGGCCACCGCCCGGGGCGCCCTCAGTCTGGGAGCGTACCAGCAGCGATTTGAGTTTTTTGCTCCTCCTAAGACGCCTCAGTAAGCTCCCTTTGCGCTTCCGGAACTTTTTACGAGATCGCTTTTGTGGTCCCCTTTGGGACGCTTTTGTGGTCCCCTTTGTGGTCTCTGGATCATCTGATGCTCTTGCCAGACCCAAATTCGCTCTCTCATTCAGAACCTCTAGGGCCACTGCAAGAGCGTTTCTGTAGGACACTTCCTGTCCTGGTGGAACACTGGCCTTCGACTCGGCTATCAGCAAGGAGGCAACGTATTCAATTTGAGACTCATTTAGGATCTTTGCGTCTGTGGTTTTCACTTTAATTTTTTCGTCTACTGAGAGTATTTCAACTTCGAGAAAAAGGGCCCCTTTCCTCTTATGTCTTGGTGAGGTCCTAGCTCTGGACAAAACCTTTGCTGGCCAAACGTGGCCTTTCCAATTGCATAGGACATACTCAGCATCCATTACGATTTGAGCTTCCTCTCAAGAGGTAATTAATAGAGGTCGAGAGGTCTGGCCATCACACCCGCAGACCCGCAGGCACGGCAGGTCTTCCCTAAAACAATGTCCTTCACCACACCCTTTTGGCCTTAGGACCGCAAAGGGTTCTCAGCTTGTGTGGCCCGTCCTCCTTCGCCTGAATCTCCCAGGGTCGCGGGAACTTGTGTTTTGAACGGACTATGCTGGAGAATACTGGAATGTGGGAAAGGAAAAGAAGAAAAGTATTAGGAAAACAATTCCTTCTGTGAAAGTAGAAGAACGATGGTCAATGAGAATTGATAAGAGGGCAAACGAAGAAATAGAAAGAGTGTGTCTCCGACAGGGGGTAAACACATGGCAGCTATCGGGCGGAAAAGTACAGAAGATACCAGAGGAGTTTTATAACCGTCCAAACCCAACTTCTTGACCTGCTTGTTACTACTGCGTATTAAAGAGCGTCTGTATGGGGAGGTGGGTGTCATTTTCCAGATCTCATCTGTGTTACTGGACATCCTGCGCCTTTTGTGCTCCCTGGGGCTCATCCTGGGGGAATGCTTCGGTTTTCCTTTCCTGGCGGGTGCTAATGCCACCTGGTGCACCCAAGGAAGCCAGAGGTGATCTCCAGCCTACGGACACCGAATGTCAGCACAATATCGTGTTCGGGAGCCTGAGCTTAGAATCCAGAGGCTCACGAGGGTCATCCTGGGGGTTACCGGTACCGCCCTTCATCAGGATTGCTGCAGGCATGGGCCATTGGCTGCGCCGTGCGCATTTTCATTTCTCTGTGGTGGTTTAAAAGGCTGTTCCCCCTGCCCCCGGCACAATTTTGTGTAAGAAAGTGACTGTAGGGCGAGGGGCAAAATAAACCACATTCCAAATGTCAACACGAAATGACTGCAAATGAAGTGTTTAGTAAAATAAGAACGTCTTACAGAACACCACGTGGATCGGGGGAGGCGAGGTTCTGTGAGCTGCGTCTGTTGATTCACACACTCCAACTGCTTGTCCGGCAGACCCTTGACTCTGTTCTGTGCTTCTGAAGTGCACTGTCCTTCCAGGGATCGAATGACATCAAATGTAGATACCCAGGACCTACCACGTACCTCTAATGTTAATCTAGAAAATCAGAAAAGCAGATGGGAAATTAAGCCAACAAAATGGGGATGGGTTCATCATTTTCCCTTCCCCAACTGTGGAATGCAGGCCATTCTGAAACAGAAAAAAATTAGTTAAATCTCGTTTGTAATGTGGACGTGTCTATTTGCTTCCTTCTTTTGCGTTTCCAAAATATTTCGACGTTAAGCTACTTAGTTTAGGCCAGTCCTCCTATTTCAGAACCCTGGGAACTACTGCTTTCATGATAGTGTTTTTGTCTGCCTTGGAAGCATTGATTTAATAGGAGCAGCCGGTGTGTGTGTGTGTGTGTGTGTGTGTGTGTGTGGTGTGTAACAAAAATGGGGTCTATAATGTAAGCGTGTCTTGGTGTTTCTCAAGTAACATTAAATGGGTTTGTAGAGAACACAAAACGGGTGGAGAGATATATACGGGAGGCCATACATTATAGACGCTTACTGTCAGTATGATGGCATATGGGCCCGTCACACGTTTCCTATGCGTCCATATACACATGCCTGCACATATTGCCTAGGACTACCTTTCTTCCCTTAAGCGCACATTTGATCACTGTTTCATGTGAGTGCTGATTTTTCGCATGGTTTTTGTGAATCTCTTTACAATGTGGTTTCTCTGACATTTTAAAAACTTTATTTAAAAACATTTCAAACATTTAGATGTGTGTAAGGCAGAAAATGCAGTTGTTCTCTCAATTCCTCTCCCCGCCCCCCAAGAAATACCCTGTTAATGGGTTCTACTTCTCTGTATATACACTGTTCAAATGTGTATTGTAACTCACAGATTTGAGCTCATCCATTATCAGTTTCAAATGATGTGTTTCATAGTACAAAATATTATTTCCCTAATAAATGCATGAATGCACAGCTTTGCTCACACATACTCAGAGGTATAACATGAAATGTATGGTGACTAACTATACCTACTTTGGGGATAGCCCGCACAAACCTTTTCTTGCCAGAGTGTATGATCACGCAGGTATTGTGTCCTCTGCTTTAGCGAACTCAGTGTGCCGGCTCTCGGAACACAGGTGTCATGTGAGGACACAGAGCAAAAGGGAGAAGGAAAAACAGGTGCTGCAGTCTCCCTGCAGCAGGACCCGCCAGCCCCTCATACAGGAGTGCCTGCGTCACCTCATCTCCAACCAGATAGCTACCCATCCCCAAGACACACACACACACGCGCACAGGCACACACACACACACGCACTCAGAGTAATGACGTTAGAGGCCCAAGATGCCTGATGTTGATGCATATAATCCATGCTTTCTGCTCTACACACGCATGCAAATGTTTCTGCTTCCGGTGCAGATGTTATTTTTAGCTCCTTTCGGTTCCTTATTTTGAAAATACACATGGAATTATCTAAACTGTTGTTTAAAATTACAAACTGGGGAAAATGTTAAGCATCAGTAATCTGATCACCTAGGAGGAATGCTAACTGCAACTATATGGGTCCAGAGACTCCCATCATTTTTTATTCTGCTTATACATATTTTCTATAAGATATTAAAAAGGGCTTTAAAAACCATACCACCTATTTGAATATCCTCTCCTATTCTCATTTGTGTACATCTATCTGTTCAACTAGGAAACACTTTAATGGAGTAACTTTCAGCGGACAACCAAAATGTCAATGGCAGTTAAAGCAATGACCAAAGCAATGCACCCTTCAGAGAGGCAATCGGAAGGGAAGGGTGTTAAAGGAAAATATTAAATCCTACACGGCCTTCTCACCATATGCTTTGGCCCATCGTCCACATAACTTCCATTAAGGGTTGGTACACAACGTTGCAAGTGATTTTCCTTTTATCTTTCGTCCTAACAGGAGCGCAGCTCTCTTCTTTCCCCCCCCAAAGATGTACACAGGTGGGTGTATAGACAGACAGATGACAGATAGATAGAGACAATGATATGTAAATCTTGATCCTCTTTCGCACACCAGGAACAATGTATTAAAAACAGAACCTTTGAATGACACTAAAGTAACCTTTAAAGTAACCCCCCAATCCTCAGAGGGCTTGGATATGAAAATGTGTCCAGAATTTTAGTTTACAACCGTATCAAACATGCCTGCCCAGTAAAAATAAATAGAATAAAACAGAAGAGGGGGCACCTGGGTGGCTCAGTGGGTTAAGCCTCTGCCTTTGGCTCATGGTCATGGTCTCGGAGTCCTGGGATCGAGCCCCGCATCGGGCTTTCTGCTTAGCAGGGAGCCTGCTTCCCTCTCTGTCTCTGTCTGCCTCTCTGCCTGCTTGTGATCTCTCTCTCTCTCTCTCTCTGTCAAATAAATAAATAAAAGCTTAAAAAAAAAAAAAAAACCAGAAGGGGAGGGATGCCTGGGTGGCTCAGTCAGTTAAGTCTCTGCCTTTGGCTCGGGTCATGATCTCAGGGTCCTGGGATCGAGTCCTGCATCTGGGCTCCCTGCTCAGCGGGGAGTCTGCTTTTCCCTCTCTCTCTGCCCCTCCCCCTCCCCCCCCCACCCCCCGCTTGCCCACTCGCTCTTTCTCTCTCCTCTCTGTCTGTCTCTCTCTTTCTCAAATAAATAAATGAAATATTTAAAAAAGAACCTGGAAGGGAAATGGTACAAACAGCTCCTCCACAATCTATAACTTCACAGTCAATTCCGGACCATCAAGAAATAGAACCCTCAGATGGACCAGCTACGGCATTTAAGTCCTGGTAAACTTTTGTTCTATTCCATTTGCTCTTTGGTTAAGGAATGAAGAGAACTTATTTTTTCCAATCAACAGCCATGAGTTCTGGAAGAACTATTTTGGAAGCTTTATTCTTCAACTCCTTTCCCCAGTAAGGGCTGTATAATCACTTCCAAAGAAAGAAGAAAACAATCCTCTGAAGGTCTTGTCTCAAAATAAGGGCACTTTCCTCAATATAATTCCCATACCACCCCACTCCCCAGAGGCAGGCCTTCTCTCACCTTTACCCCAACACCTACTCATTCCTTCCCTACAATGACTACTTATTCATCGGACTTTGGTTGTTGTTGTTGTTAGAGGGAGTGGGGGAGCGGCATCGGGAGAGGGAGAGAGAGAATCTCAAGGAGGCTCCATGCCTAGTGTGGAGCCCGACGCAGGGCTCAGTCTCACGACTCTGATATCACGACCTGAGCCAAAATGAAGAGTGGGACGCTCAGCCGGCTGAGCCACCCAGGCACCCCTTGGAGTTTCTTTCCCTTTTTTTAAAAAAAAATTATTTATTTATTTGAGAGAGGGAGAGAGAGAGAGAGAGAGAGAGCGCACACAAGTCGGGGCAGGGGAGGGGAAGAGACAGAGGGAGAAGCAGACTCCCCACTGAACAGGGAGCTAGGTTTTGTGATTTTAAACCGTCCCCCAAACATGTACTTCCTTTAAAAAAAAAAAAAGCTGGCAGTTGCCCCTTTTTATTATAAAGGCACATCTTATGTAATTTCAGTTATAAAAGAAAATACGTTCTTGCCTATTTTTGCACCTTTCCAGTGCCAGATGAATTCAGCATGAACTTTCACATGTGAAAGTTGTTTTGGTTTTTTTCTTTTTTTATTTCTTTTCAGTGTAACAGAATTCATTGTTTATGCACCACACCCAGTGCTCCATGCAATACGTGCCCTCCCTAATACCCACCACCTGGCTCCCCCAACCTCCCACCCCCCGCCCCTTCAAAACCCTCAGATTTTTTTTTTAAAGATTTTTATTTACTTATTTGACAGAGAGAGAGATCACAGGTAGGCAGAGAGGCAGACGAGGCGGGGGGGGGGGGTGGTGGGGCGGGGGGAAGCAGGCTCCCTGCCGAGCAGAGAGCCCGATGCGGGGCTCGATCCCAGGACCCTGGGATCATGACCTGGGCCGAAGGCAGAGGCCTTAACCCACTGTGCCACCCAGGCACCCCACATGTGAAAGTTTTTAAGCATTCATCGGGTTTGAGTTCCATTTGTAGAATAACGGAATGGGATTTGATATCTTTAAGCCTTTCCCTTATGTTGTTCACTAGTTTCATAAATTCATAGAGTGTCATGCCTACTTGGAAATCTGGGCTATTTTTGTACAAACACTTAAATGGCAAATATTACAGGCTGGAAAATCATGACCTTGCCTCAGTTTTCTCAAAGAAGTGAAACAGTTAGGCTTGCTTCTTACCTACAAATGATCAGGTACAACGCTAAATACACATACACCTTCAAATTGCCAAGCTCTGCCTCCCAATTTTTCCTTGAGGAAGAAGGAACCCCAGCGGCTACGCCTGCAGGCACACACCACCAAGAGCCATCTCCTCAGAGAAGGAGAAGCGGGAGTGCTTGAGCGAAGAACTATACAAAAAGACAAGGTTTCCCCCAGGGCCTTGTTTTAAGACTAGAGCGACTTCCCTCCCATGCCTTTCACAAACTCCGGTGGTTTCTCCCATCAAGTAGGCCAACTTTCTTCCAAAGATGCTCTGTTACCCCTCCAGACCCTATTACCGGCCACAAGGGAGACCTCCGCCACCATCCATAACAGTAATAAAATCACGCGCGGCATTGGGGTTGAAAAAAATCGAGGACAGCCTCCTCTTTCCTGCAGGTGAGACCTCCATAGCTACTAATATCCAGGTGAGTGGACAAGGTGCGTATTTCAGAACGTACCGATTTCCCTGTGTCGTGCGCAAGAAGAAAAAGGTGCCCTCGTTCACAAGGGAAGTCATTGCACTGTAGCTTGTCACGACAACATTGGATGTGTGCCAGGTGCTTGCTACCCATGGGGAAAGACTAACAAACCTATAATCTAAGCCAACAAGGGTGTGTTATGTCTCCAACACAAAGACTGATGCAGACCTTCACGTACTGACTCAGGAAAAAAAAGTCAGACCAAAAAAAAAAAAAAAAAAAACCCAAAAAACCCCACAAACCACAAACCACAAACCAAAAAAACCCAAACAAACATCTAACTAGAGGCCAATTAAGTACCAATAATACCCTTTATGTAAAGCGCACATTCACATGGAGAGCAACAATATATACTTCGTCTTAGGGCACAAAAGACACGTAAATGTGAGAGAAAAGTCTAGAATGGTAAACAGAAATGTCATGGCATTGTTTCACCGAAAAGAGAAGAAGAAAAAGGATGGGAGTGTGTGGTGAGTGAGGGTATACATCATCGTTTTTCAAATGTTTTAAGATGTTACAGGGAGGACAAATTTATGTATACATAGGCACCAAAACCTTACTTTACAAAGATTCTAAGGAGATACGAAATGAAATGCTGGATGTAAGTGAACAAAAAAGAAGGCAAGAAAAACGGTACCATACCACTGCAGAGAAAGCAATGAGAATAGACTTGAAATGCCTTTGAGGTATATTTTATATTGATCAAAGGCAATGTTCATTATTAAAATGTGTATATTTAACCACATAAGAGATATCGTATTGCAGTCCAAGAAGAGAGAAGCGTTGCTGAATGTATGAAGGAACAATAGCCAACAGTGTTCCAAAACAAAGAAAAACTATCAGGTGGTATACTGATGTGCCGACCTGCGAACATAACACATTTTCTCCCTTCCCACTCCCCCCGTCACGCGTGCGAGCGTGCACACACACACACACACACACACACGAAAAAACACACACAAACAGGTCTAGGCTCATCATAGTAAAACTTCTAGAAACCAAAGGGAAAAGAACGGCCCTAAGAGCAAAGAGGGAAAAACAAACATGACTAATAGGCGATATTCTCTTATTATTTTAATTAGAGAGAGCTTGACAGAATTATTTGGAGACCAAAAAAGAAAAAAAAAAAAAAAAAGACAAAAAGGAACAGTGAGACAAGAGCGCCATGATAGGAAGTGCAGGCACTTGTAGTTCTGGAGAAACCAAGGGACGGTATGGTGGTTCTGAGAAGCCATGACCTCTGAGGAGGAGACCTCAGAGCTTGGGCTCAGACTTTGTCTTTTAGGGATGTTTCTCAGTTTTTGTGTGTGTGTGTCAGCTACTCGGGGTGAGCACAGTATTATCCCCGAGGTTACGCAAAGTAACATTAGATTTTTCCAATCCTACCCATCTCCCTCGTTTGCTGGCTCCTAATGTTCTCTCTCATATCGTACGCATAGTATCTTTACTGTAAGTAGGTGTAAATGAGTAAACTTACGTCCTTAAAGGTTCATGGGACAATTGTTAAGCAGAGGTACACAATGAGAAATATTTGGGGATCTCTGTTTTCCAGAACTCAGGTAACAATGCCCTCATGCAATGGTGTCACCTCAGGATAGCGAAATGGGAATGGGGTGTGACGGGTTATTCAATCACCTTAGCCCCCCCCCCCCCCCACAAGAGGAGCCGACATCCTCCCTTCTAAAACGGGAGGGATTAGAGCTCTTAATGTCCAACTAAAGACCACACGTTGGCAACACACACGCACGCACGCACACACACGACTCACATTGATAGCAGACACCCACTAGTCTCGATGTTTCTACAGTTACTCCACCTCTCCAGTCTGCAAATGTCCTTGTTAAATGTTTCTGTCTCCAGGAAAGAATGGCCTGCCCCAGTTGTCATGGAAACCAGAATGTCATCAAAAACGTTCTCCCTGATGTTAGCTTTCTATGGAAACGAGGAAGTACTAATACATCCTCTGATGCAGAGCACTGATCTCACTCTCAGTCAGTTACACCCTGACCAACCCAGTGAATGAATGAATGAGTGAGTGAGTGAATGAATGAATGAAATATTAGAGACAATACCCTATGTTCTCAGAAAAGGTATTGAGGGCAGGGGAGTTCTTGGAAAGTGGATTATGGAGGAAATAAAGTAAAAAGATAACAGCTTCTGTTTTCCCTTCACACACACACACACACACACACACACACCACTTGGGATCCAGGTCCTGTTAAGGGCCTCCTTTCAACCTGCCAGCACACATGAGGCCAGGTGTGTTGGTATAGGTGGGATCCAAGGACTCTCAGTCGATTCAAAATGATGCAAGAGGAGGAATCGTGTGAGGATGAAGGGCCTGGATGTCTGTCAGTGGGAGGCAAACTAGAAACTCAGGACCAAATGACCCCGAGTCTACAGTTGGACAAGTATGTATTGACAGGGTTTTCAGGACACCAGTGATTCCTGAGAAGAGAGACAACTCCCCCAAATGTCCTTGATCTAAGACGATAGGGAGACGACAGGACGATAGGGAGATGAACCTCTCACATTTGGGATCTGTGCTCAGCGTGGACTGCTGCAACCACACTGACAATGAATACTATGCACAGAGACGGGGCTCCTATCATCAGGGCGCACAGCACCCACTTCCTCTCCCAGAGTCATTTACATTAGGGGACAGAGCTGCCCTGTGATGCAGCTCTTCCTCCTGGTAATGAGCTCCAGGCAGTTCTTTGGTGGCCAGTCCTGGGCGGTGATGTGCTGGAGACGGGCCTTTGGGAGGGGAGAGTGCAATTCCAATTTCCAGGGTTTTCCCATTTCCGTGATGTAAATACTCCCATTATGGCCGACTTCAAGCCGCTGACATGAGGTCACTGAATGCTGATTTGGCAAGCGATGCCCCAAATCAGCCCCTCATGAGATGATGATTCCAGACAGACCCAGCACAGCCCTAGACCCCAGATTCTGGAGCCAGACAAAGCCCTCCCATTCTACATGCGATCCAAGAGAGACGTGCAAGCTGGACTTTTACGTAACTGTGTGCCGACTGAATGAAGGCTTTCACCAGGTTCTTAGCGCAGAGGAGAGGGAGAGAGATACCGAGACCCCCTCCCCCCACCCCCCACGTAGCCTGTGTAGGTTTTGGGGAGGGAACAGAGTTGGGTGCGTCCATGGTCGATCTTTTCAAATCAGACATGCTTTCTGAAAGACCGATGCAGGTTTGAGTCTCAGGTCTGCGTCTCCTCGCCTGTGTGACTTTCACATTGCGCCCTAACGCCCCTGTTCCCTAGGCTCCATTTTTCTCAAATCAGCTAATAGTGTCTCTGCTCTCAAAGGGCTGATTAAACTTCATGAGGGAACAGCAGACTTCGGCAGTGCCCAGTGGTCATTCTGGGAGGCCTTGGGGGTGGTCCCTGGGAACCCTCTGGAGGACCAGGGAGGCCTTCTTCTCCCTACGCAGTATCAGTGACTCTGGACGGCTTGGTTGCCTTTCCATTGAAACGACAGATTGCAAGAGGTGAAGTGAAGAGGCAGGTGAGAAAATCCAGGCCCTTCCTATTCAGGGAGGTATTAAATAGATTTGCAAAGAGGTAAAGCAATGCCGTACTTTTAATACTTCTGTTTGTTTTCAAAAATGTGATTTTCTTTCCCGAAGCGTATTTACGTGTAAGCAATCATGGGCTTAGTATTATTTTTAAATGAAGACGTTAAAATGGGACTGCTTAGGTTTTGTTTTGTCTTGTTTTTTTGTTTGTTTGTTTGTTTTTTCCAAAACACTTCAACATTGTATTACAGTGGTCAAAGAAACACTATGTTTAATTAAGATATTTCTTTACTGCGTTGAGATTCACATAACATTTTAAAGCATACCATTCAGTGGCATGAAGTGAATTTGCAGTGTTGTGAAACCGTCACCTCTTTCTTCTTAACAAAACATTTTCATAAGTTCTAAAGGAAATCTTACACCCATCTTATACCCAGTCGCTCCTCACTCCCACCGGCCCCCAACCCCTGGCAACCACAAATCTACGTTCTGTCTTTATGGGCTGGCTTATTCTGAATATTTCATATGAATGGAATCACACAATATGTAACCTTTTGTGTGTAGCTTATTATACACAGAATAATCATTTTAAAAGTTCATCTATATTGCAACATTCCCTTTTGTGTCTGCATAATATTCTGTTGTATGGCTAGTCCACCTTATGTTTATCCAGTCACCTGTGGATAGAAAATTGGGTTGCTTCCACTTTGGGCTGCTTTGAATAGTGCTACTACGAACATACGTGTTCATGTGTTTTCCGAATGCCTGTTTTAAACTGGAGGGTGTGGTGGGGATATCTCTGCTGCACCATATGCTAATTGTATGTTTAAGCTTTTGGGGAACCACCAAACTGTTTTTTACCTCTTTTTATTTTCTTTTGAAGATTTCGAATCTTGGAACACTACATCAAAAACTAATGGTGTACTGTATGATGACTAACATAACATAATAAAAAGCAAATAAATAAAAACTACAGCAAAAACGAAAACTAAAAATAAAATAAAGATTTTGTTCATAGCAGCAATGTCCACAATAGCCAGACTGTGGAAGAGGCCAATTTGCCCTTCAACAGACGAATGGATAAAGAAGATGGGGGTCCATATACACAATGGAATATTACGCAGCCATCGGAAAGGATGAATACCCAACTTTTGCATCAGCATGGGTGGGACTGGAGGCGATTATGCTGAGTGAACTAAGTCAAGCAGAGAGAGTCAATTATCACATGGTTTCACTTACTTGTGGAGCACGAGGAATAGCGTGGAGGACATCAGGAGAAGGAAGGGGGAAACGTAGGGGGAGAAATCGGAGTGGGGGACGAAGCACGAGAGACTGTGGACTCTGGGAAACTGAGGGTTTTAGAGGGCAGGGGGTTTGGGGGATGGGTGAGCCTGGCGATGAGTGTTAAGGTGGGCACGGATTGCATGGAGCACGGGGTGTTTTATGCAAACAGTGAATCATGGAACACTACATCGAAAACCAATGATGTACTGCAGGGTGATTAACGTAATTTTTAAAAAAGTTTTTGTTTATCTGACAGAAAGAGAGAGAGCACGAGCACAAGCAGGGGGAGATGCAGAGAGAGAGAGAGAGAGAATGAGAGAGTGAGAGAGGGAGAAGCAGGCTCCCCGCCCAGCAGGGAGCCCACCACGGGGCTCGATCCCAGGACCCCAAGATCAAGAGCTGAGCCGAAGGCAGATGCTTAACCATCTGAGCCACCCAGGCGCTCCTCCCCAAACTGTTCTTAACGGTGGCTGTACCATTTTAAATTCCCACCAGCAGTGTATAAGTCTTCCAACTTCCCCACATTCTCAAGAGCAGTTCGTTATTTTCCCCCTAATGTTAGACATCCTAATGGGTGTTAATACCTATTGTTAGGTTTTGATTTGCAATTCCTAATGACTAATCATATTGAGCATACTATCATGATAGCCATTTGTATATCTTTCTTGGAGAAATATGTTTTCAGATCCCTTTCCCATTTTTATCGTTTGCTTTGTCATTCGGTTGGAGTTGTAAGGGTTCTTTATATAATCTGGTTACTAGACTCTCCCTAGACATATGATTTGCCAGTGTTTTCTCCCATCTTGTAGGATACCTTTTGTATCTCTCTCTCTCTCTCTCTCTCTCTCTCTCAACATTGTCTTTAAAAAAAAAAAACAAAAAAACTTCTGTTCTATTATTTATTTGACAGAGAGAGAGACAGCGAGAGAGGGAACAGAAGCAGGGGGAGTGGGAGAGGGAGATGCAGGCTCCCCGCTGAGCAGGGAGTCCGATGCGGGGCTCCATCCCAGGACCCCAGGATCAAGACCTGAGCCGAAGGCAGACGCCTAGCTGACTGAGACACCCAGGTGCCCCTCAATAGTGTCTTTTAATGCAAAAATACTTTCATTTTGATGAAGGCCAACTTACCCATTTTTTTCTTTTGTTGCATTTGGTCTAATATTTAAGAGATCCAAGGTCATGAAGGTTTACTATGGTGTTTTATTCTGAGAGTTTTATAATTTTAGCTCTTATATTTAGGCGTTCTGTGTATGGTGTGACTATAGTGTCCAACTTCATTCATTTGTGTGTGGATATACCATTGTCCCAGAGGCACTTGTCGAAGAGACGATCCTTACCCCTCCCCTCCCCCCCGCTGGAGGGTCATCATCAGTCACCTCTCACCCAACACACTGGTGAGCTTACAAGAGCCAGTGAAATGTTGAACAGTATAAGGAAGGGAATTAGAAACAAAACATATTTCACTGGCTAAGCATTAGCCCGCTAACTTGAAGTAGTCAGTTTGAAAGTGGGATTGGACGGAATAAAATATTGAAGCTTTGCTTCTAAATCTTAGATGAAAGAAGTCAAACGAGTGACTAAAACCAGGAAGGAAGGAAAAAAACAAAAAACAAAAAACCAAAAACCAAAACAAAACCAAACAACCCAGGGCTAGTAGCAAATTAAGGCAGGTACAAAAAAGTGAAGTGTTAAAGGAAAATAATATAGGGGGAAGAGTGGGAGAGAAAGGAAGGGAGAAGGAAGGAAGCAGAGGGTATCCCCCAATTTCAAACTGTATAGTTCGTCTCAGTAGCAGAATGAAGTATGAATTCCATTTCCTCCGTAAGTTTTATATTTTGTGCAAGTTTTTCTACCATGAGTATTTATTCCTTTATTAGTTAGAAGAAAGATGTAACGGTAGAATTGTATTAAATTGTTTTTGGAAAGTAGAATGTTTTTTTATTAGCTAACCTCTGGAGAGACACCTTGAAAAGTCATGAAATCCTCCTGTAAGAAAGCAAAACATGCATGGTGCAATGGTCTACAGATAGGTGTCATCCAATACCTGTGTTTTTGTGTGGTCGGATGACAACTGAGATGTATCCGTTTGCATTCCCCTTAAAAGTTTAGTACAGGGGCGCCTGGGTGGCTCAGTGGGTTAAGCCTCTGCCTTCGGCTCAGGTCATGATCTCAGGGTCCTGGGATTGAGCCCCGCATCGGGCTCTCTGCTCGGCAGGGAGCCTGCTTCCTCCCTGCCTCTCTGCCTACTTGTGATCTCTGTCTGTCAAATAAATAAACAAAATCTTAAAAAAAAAAAAAAAGTTTAGTACAGACAAGTTCAAGTTTGGTGTTGGAAAAAGTCAAAAGATGTTACAACTCGATCTTGGTTATTCATGGAGCAGATACTCCACTAATGTCCTCTGTTCCTAGTTCTTTCCTGTTTTCGGGTTTTTAAGTTTGATATACTATTTTTATTATATGTATGTATGGGTTTTTCAGGTTTTTAATAGTTTTCTAACATCCATGGACTACATTTGCAAAACAAAGACAGTGGTGTGAGGAAGCCACCAGATGGAGATGTTGAGCTGCCGTGTTTAATGGCAGTCAGGTCCTCCCTGACAAATACAGTGGTTCCAACTTTAGCGGGGTTGAGAGCAACCTGGAGAATTTATTTAAAATGCAGATTCCCAGTGCCCGCCCACATAGTTGATTGGGCAGGCCTTGGACAGAGCCAAGGAATCTGGACTTTAGCCCTCTCTTTTCCGTGATTCTGATACAGGCGATCCCGTGCGCCACACTTTGAGAAACTCTGATGTAAATGGCCATTGAAACCATGGGCATACACGGAAGCATTTAGGGAAAGGGTATAAATTGAGAAAAGAACCACGTAAAACCAAGTCCTGAGGAACGCCATCACGTGAGGGCTCATTTGAAAAGAAGGAGCTGGCGGGATGCCTGGGTGGCTCAGTCGGTGAAGCGTCTGCCTTCCTTAGGCTCAGGTCATGATCTTGCGGTCCTGGGATGGAGTCCCCTGTCAGGCTCCTTGCTCAGCGGGGAGCCTGCTTCTCCCTCTCCCTCTGCCTGCCTCTCTGCCTGCTTGTGACCGCCCCCCCCGACAAATAAATAAATAAACGAATCCATCAATCCATCGATTAATCAATTAAATAAAATACATAAAAATAAAATAAAACGAACAAACAAATGCAATCTTCAAAACAAAGAAAAGAAAAGAAGGACCTAGCAATGGTAATAAGAAGTTGCCAGAATGAAAGGGGATAGCAGGAGAGTATGCAGTTATGGAGGCCAAAGGAGAACAGGGAGAGTGGAAGGAAAAAAAAGAAGAGAGAGGTCAACCAGAACTGTACGCAGTTTTTTGTTTTTGTTTTGTTTTTTTTTGCTTTTATTCAAACATCTGTCGTCCTCTCTGACTTCTGTGGGAGAAACACTGCCTTAAAGGATAAGAATGCCCTTGAGACATTTGACATACCCTAAATAATTCGTATACTTGAACGATATGTTTCCCGTCCCGAATCCACGTTTGTTAATGAAATGTTATATGTAATCCTGATGATGAAAATATTTGTTTGTTATGCTTTCAAATATATGGCAGGCACTAGTTTGCATTCAGTGTTTGATATTCAGGAAACTGTGTACCAGTGGCTAAAAGAAGTGGCCATAATAATGGCCACATAATAATTATTATAACATATTCGCAATTAAATAGAATTAATTATGAACATTAATGTCATTATACTGTTACTAATATTGGAGTGCTTGCCTTATACTATTGAGTGCCCATGAGTGTTTTTATGCATTACTTCCCTTAATTTCACCCAAAATATTATGAGACAAATACTATTGTTGTGCCTTTAAGATAGTAAGAAAGTCAGCGAGGCTTAGAGAAGTCAAGAGATTAGCTCACTGCCTCACAGCCCATAAAGTGGGATGGCCTTGTTTAATTTCATGTTGGACTTTCAGTTCAGGCTTTGAGCATTTTTGTGAGTTTCCCTTTAAGAAAACCCAGTGTAGTCAAGTTTTACATTAATTTTAGAAAGGCACAGGTTGCAGGGTCTTCCAGCTCACCACCTAAATCCTTGCACTGCTCTCCACCTAAAATCCTTGCACTCCTGTAAAATCTCGCAGTCCTGGGCCCCCAACTAGGCATCATTTCCCAGCTTTCCTTGCTGTTAGATGTGACTGTGTGACTGAGAGCCAGGCAACGGGATGTCAGCGGAAATGATGTGTGCCACTGCCAGACCTAACTCGTAGAAACCTTGTACCTGGTGCACCTCTCTGCTCTTTTCCCCTTTGAGCAAACTGCAAAGCGGGCCACCTCCAGGGCAAACGTGGAAGCCACGTGTTGGACGTGGCAGACTTTCTGACAGCCTGGGTCCCTGTAGACGTGCACGGATAATGCCCACCAGGAGGACATACTCACTTTCCCGGAAATGTTACAGGAGAAATAAACGAAGTAGTTTTGAGTCATTAAACGTGTTTGGGCTTAACTGTTACAGTAACAGTTTACCACACCTGGTACGAGTTGGGTAAAAATAAATTTCGGTTATGCACTGCTCTATCATTATGAATTGCATTTTACTGCATTTTGAATAGTGGCTCAGGCAAATACCTTTACTCCTGGTGACACGCAGTAGGAATACGTCATTCAGGGCTGGTACCACAGCTCAAGGAGCCAGGATCTTTTTTTCTTCTTGTCCCTGTATGCTTAGCTGTGGCTTTTGTCTCCAAGGACACGGACGTTGTATCCGTACTGCTGGCAAGAGAAAGGGGAAAGATCAAAGCGGGGAACCAGCTGCATCTCTTTCCAGTTCAAGCAGCTTTCCTGGGAATGCCACCGGTGTCATCTGGGACAAGTATCATGGCCAGCCCAGGAGCTGGACTGGGCCATGTGCTCACCTCTCTATGCGATGGGGTCAAGGTTCTGTTAGCAAGGATGAAAGGGTGAAGGATGGAATGCTCAGGTAGGCACAGGACCCTCCACAGCACTTACCTTACATTATCTTTATTAATTACCCAAACCCCTTGTGGCTGCTTCCTACAAATTCAGATTCCCCTCCTCGTGGCAGCCATAAAGAATCAGAACGTCCCTGAAAATTTGGAACCGGAAAATAGTTGTTGAACTACCGATCTTTGCCCTGCTGAGGATAGCCCCTTTTTGCTTGTCTCCTGGTCTGGTCTGCACGAACTCTTCAATGGGTTTGTCATTTCATAATGTTTAGGTGCCCTCCAAAATGTCAAAGATAGTACCTCCCCCGATTAACTTGTTTTGAAATTTACGTCAAAAACAACAACTTTGTAAAGGACCTTCACGTCTACAGTGACACTCTTCAAACCATTTTCTGTGTTACTGGAAGAGACAACACTGCTAGAGATCATGATTTACAGCTGAAGATGTGGTTTATTCCCAGAGAGGCAAAGTGACACAAAACAGTGACGGGCGAGGGCCAGGGGAGAGCAACGGGTCAAAATACCAAAGGTCTGGCCCTAGCTCTACTGCACAGCTCTGCAAACTTGGGTAAACATTTGTACTCTTTGATCCTCGTCCTCTTAAATTATAATCTGGTCTTACACTAATTCATCGTCCAGAGGGTTATTGAGGTAATTAAAAGAGTCATGGGTATGTATACTTTCAAAGGGCTTTTAAACCCCCAATAATTTTCTTTTTTTTTTTTTTTTTTTTTTTTTTAATTTATGGGCAGACAGTGACCGATATGAATTGTAAGTTCCAAATCTGGTTGGTAGAGCTGTGCAGGTTTCCCGCATGGTCAAAGTGAGGCAAAATAGTACAATCTCATTAGCACGCAGATGATTGGATGACAGTGCAGTGAGAGGAGAGAGGCAGCGCAAGTCACAGTGGCAGGCAAAGGAAGGAGTGTCAAGCAAGACCCGACAGAGAAGCTGGTTGAGCTTGTCCAAAGGCCCAGTGGCAGGAAACAGCAATGGTGTGCTTGAGGAAAGTGTAAGAAGCTCAGGATGGAGAGGATAAAAGGGGAGTCAAAGGAGGCAAGACGCTAAGTGTCCTCATATGTGGAGTAGACCCTGTTGTGGAGGCTCTGAGGAATGGCCGAAGGAACTTAGGCATCACAGTGTAAGCTAATATCCAAGGATTCGGAGTTAGACGGATCTGGCTTAGAATCTTCATTCTACCGGAAGCTGTGGTTTTGGCACAGGATTAAACGAAATGACTGGTGGAACAGGATAGAGAAGCAGAATCAGGGACATAGAGAAGGTTGGCATATGACAGACATGGCACAGCTGACAGCGGGGAAAGCGGGCACCATTCAATAAATGAAGATGACACAATTATTTTTTCGTGGGAGGAAAAAAGCAATTCGATCACTATCTGACAGGGAACACAAAAATCAACTTAGCATGACCAAAGACTACGAAATGCAAAGTAACACCTTAAAACAATTTCAAGAAAATATGGGAGAAAACTTTTATGACCTTAGGGTTCAGACAATTTCATTCTAAAAGGCCCAGGAGGCAAGGGGAAGAAATGGATAAATTGGACAACAACAACATTTAAAACGTGTGTGCCTCAAAGGACATTATCAACGCAGCGCCCAGGCAACCCGTGGAATGGATAAAAATTATTCCAAGTAGTCTATCTGATAAGAGATTAAAATCCTGAACACATAGAGAGGTCCTATGACTCAGCCACAATGGGAAAAAGAAAAAAGACACATTAAAAAGTTGGCAAAGGACTCGACTGGACATTTCTGCAAAGAAAGTATACAAATGGCCAATAAGCACATGAAAGGGTGCTGAACACGAGTAATCAGCAGCGAGATGCAGATCAAAAACATGAGGAGATGGCACTTCACACTCATTGGGATGCCTGTTACCAAACCAGCAAAATGCAAAAAACAAAACAACCCTCTCGCCCCCGCCAAAACCCAACAGAATAACAAGTGTTGGCGTAGAAGTGGAGAAACAGGAACTGCTGTGCTCTGCTGGTGGGATTGTAAACAGGTCATCACCGGCTCTAAACTCGTGGAGTCCTGGAAACGCCGCGAAACACCATTGCACGTAGGCCAGACATCAGAGTGTTCCCAGCATCGCTGCTTTTCGGGGCTCTAAAGTGGAAAGTATCCACATGTCCATGGCCAAGGGAACGGATGTACGGACTGGGGAGCGGTCCCACAATGGCGTGTGCTACAGCAGGGAAGATGAAAGCAGTAGGGCTCCGCGGGATAGTATAGATACTGTTAGGACACAATGTCGGGTGAAGAAGGAAGTGGCGGGACACGAGGCAGAACGTGATACAGTTTATTGTACCACCCAGGCAGCACACCAGGAGGCCAGGACCGTCAAGGATACATACACGGGTCTCTAAAAAAACCCAACCAACCAACCAGCCCAAACAACGACGACGACGACGACAATGACAACAAAACCCAAACAAACGAACGAACGAAAACACCCTAGAAAGCGGGGCGGGGGTGTTTACACAGGGCAAGCAGGAGGATGGCTATTCCTCCGCGAGTGGACGCAGTGGGTGGGAAGGGCCCCGGGAGGAGACGGAGTGGGCATTGTCCAAGTGTCCCAGGTCAGGAAGGTGGAGGCTTGAGCACCGACCTGTTCCACACTCCCGTATCCTTTTGTGATTTCCGCGGAAGACGACCTGTGTAACGTCCTTGAACCGCAGCCGGGGCCTCGGACCTCGACCCTCGACCCTCGATCCTCAGCACCAGTGAGTGCCTGGACGGCGGTTGGCCCAGGGGGCGTGTCTCGGCCGAGGCCCCGCCTCCCGCATGCGCGCCGTGCCAGCCAATCAGCGACGCTCCCGCCTAGGCGTGGCTGGCTGCCTTCTCTCCGCCGAGACGCCCTCGGAGGAGCTTCGCGGAGGACGTGGTGTGGAGGTCGCTGTGCGGCTGGAGGGATGGAGGGAGGGACAGAGAGAGACAGAGGACGGGGGTGGGGCATGGGGACCCTCGGGGAGGCCCCGGCGGGTAGGGAGGCGGACCCGGGGGCACTGAGTGGCCGTGGGGGGGTCTCCTCAGACGTGAGGGGACCAGGGTGTGGGGCAGCGGCGGCCGGGCTCACCTCTGACGTGATGTTCCCCACGGGGTCCTCTGGGACTCCGACAGGACACGACGAGGCCCCTGAGGGCACGGCTGGCAGGGCCGGCCGGGCGGGGAGCGGGTCCGACGGCCCCCACTTCCTGGGAGGGTCACGGCTGGTGAGGAGGGGCCGTCTGCCTCTGTCCCTCCTGCCTGGCCGACCCGGCAGGACAGTTTGATCCCCTGAGGTCGTCCTGGGGTCCAGATGGAGCGTCGAGGAGCCCCCCCACCCCCACCCACCCACCACCCCCGCTAGACCTGACCGTCCCCGGACAGGGGCAGAACGGCTGATTCCCCATCCATTCCAAGGGGGCCCTTGTTTGTGTCCCGGCCACGGTTGGGCCTCCAGACCAGCACATGGTCCCGCGGGCCCCGAAGGGGGTGGGGATGGCGTCTGTCCCAACGCAGGAGCGGGAATGTGGCGGAAGGTCCAGACACTCAGATAGATGTCCCGGGTCGGGTCGCATGCCCTGGGTCGGGGCCGAGCAGGGAGCCAGGAGCGCAGAAGGGTCGGGGGGTGGAGGGTGAGGGGTGAAGGGTGGGGGTGGGGAGTAGGGGGTGGGGGTGGGGGAGGGGAGGCGGGGGAGCGGGGTCCGCCAGCCGCATCGTCTTTGTCCCCTCCTGGTCCAACGAGAGACATGAGGACACACACACTCTGATCTGCGCAGGGAACCCTTGCCTGGCACCGCTCCCTGACCGTGCCCCCATTTCTTTAACACGTGTTTGCGCTCACAAGGTGCAGGAGAGCTCGGGAGACACCTCGGGATGCCGCCGGCTGGGAGGAAGCGCCTGGGGAGAGCTGCGAAGGCCCCCGTGGAGGCTCAGGGTATGGCGGCCTATGACTTGGGGAGACAAGAGAGAAGACAGCTGAGCCGGCCAGAGGTTGAAGGTACTGTCTGTCGGACACCTTTGCAGAGATAGCGCGTGTAGATAGCGCACACGGGGCAGGTCACTGCTTCGGAGTCCTCAGCGTCGCAAACAGTAAATTCCTCGCGCGTGCGTGTGTGTGTGTGTACTGTGTGTGTGTGCGCGCGCGGGGGGGGGGGTGCGTGCGTGCGCGCACACGCATGTAAAAAGCAGTTGCAGGTACCAGAGGCTGCCCCCTTGATCCTCCTGTCCCAGACCAGGATTACAGAGGCTTAGATAGCAGCTCTTCTTCTTCTTCTTTTTTTTTTTTTTAATATTTTATTTATTTATTTGACAGAGAGAGATCACAAGTAGGCAGAGAGGCAGGCAGAGAGAGAGAGGAAGGGAAGCAGGCTCTCTGCTCAGCAGAGAGCGCGACGTGAGGCCCGATCCCAGGACCCTGAGATCAGGACCTGAGCTGAAGGCAGAGGCCCAACCCACTGAGCCACCCAGGCGCCCCAACAGCTCTTCTGCTCCCCCCCCCCCCCCGCAGTCCTTCTTTCCAAAATATCTCACACCTGCTGGGTGATGTACTCTGGCATTAACCTTGAAAGACTTGTAACACTGTCTCCGTCGCGTGGTCCTGGTCCCTGATCTGGTTTCATCGGACCTTGCACGGGCATGCTTCCTTTCCTATGTCTGCCTTAAAAACCGTGTGTTTGCAGGAGGGAGGCCTGAAGAACTCCACAGTTGAGGATATTGCTCCCTGAAAACTGACCCCCAAATGCCACACTTCGTTGTTTTTTGTTCTGTTTTGTTTTTTTAAATTTAAATTCAATTAGCCAACCTGTAGTACACCGTTGCTTTGTGATATAACGTTCATCAGCGATTCATCTGTTGCCTAGAACACCCGGCGCTCATCGCGTCACGCGCCCTCCTTAATGCCCACCACCATACTTCATTTTAAAATGTTTTCCACTTTTATTTCAACGCAGGAAACAATCCAGTAAC
>JAHRIG010008230.1:0-27728 GCA_020311275.1 Eira barbara | reverse complement strand
ATATATATATATAAATTCCTCATTAAAAGCAGATTAAAAAAATTAAGAAAACTTGTCTTTTTAATACAGAGAAAATGGAATTGTAATTTTTAAACCAACTTGCTCTTTTTAAAAGATTTTATTTGTTTATTTGAGAGAAAGAGGGCACAGGCAGAGAGAAGGGACAGATGGAGAGGGAAAAGCAGACTTCCCTGGTATGAAGTCCCTTGTGGGGCTTGATCCCAAGACCTCAGAATCATGACCAGAGCCAAAGGTGGACAGTTAACTGACTGAGCCACCCAGGAACTGCCCCCTCAACTTGCTTTTGATACTAAAAACCTTTCACCTAAATTCACTTATATTTATTCCAATCTTAGTCAACTCTGACTTCTTTATTATTTCTAGTAGTTTTAATTACACATATTATCATTTTCAG
Organism: Eira barbara; assembly: GCA_020311275.1. Taxonomy (NCBI): domain Eukaryota; kingdom Metazoa; phylum Chordata; class Mammalia; order Carnivora; family Mustelidae; genus Eira; species Eira barbara. The sequence continues at coordinate 27,313 of JAHRIG010008230.1, read as the reverse complement.
CCTTAAAGATCTTTGATTTCTAGTGGGAAATAAGGAGCAAGCAATTATGAGTTGTCTTTTACATTAGCATTCTGTAGATTAGCAGACATAAATAGTTTTTATAATTTCTAGAAACAGTTTTTTAAGGAAAATTTCTCAACATGGCATAAAATATACTTACTAATGTTCCCAAAATCTTTACTTCTTTGTAATAAAAAGTCAAAAGTAGATAATGCTATACTCATTAATTAATGTTTCATTGCTTTAGATTTTTTTAAAGGGATTTATTTAATGATTAACCATCATTTAATTTAACTTGGTAAAACTGTAAGACTTCAGGTTACAAAAAAGATTTGAGGAAACTAGTTTAAAAATCATTTAAAAACCTTTATTTAGGGGTGCCTGGGTGGCTCACTGGGGTAAGCCTCTGTCTTCAGCTTGGGTCATGATCTCAGGGTCCTGGGATTGAGCCCCTCATCGGGCTCTCTGCCCAGCGGGGAGCCTGCTTCCCCCCTCTCTCTTCCTGCCTCTCTGCCTACTTGTGATCTCTGTCAAATAAATAAATAAAATCTTTAAAAATAACCCTTTATTTATTTCACATTCATTTATTTACTTATTCTCAACAATTACATTTTGATTACTTATGAAAATTTCATCATAATAAGTTGTTTTTCTTGATGACAAGTTTTTGGCAGAGATGATATGAAGTTACTTAACAAATAAACAGAAATAGACTAACAGCTTATGTCTACATTATATTCAATTGATAACACTAGACATTTCCATTTAATTAAACCAACAAAGTCTAATTGAATATTTTCCCAGATTATGTGGACCTGAAAAGCATTTGGGTTATTTTTTTTTTTATTATATTTCTGAGAATTTGGGGAATTCTTCATTCATATAACCACTTGTTTATATTTAAACCAATTAGATGCCACTATTTTACAACTTATTTTTTCGAAACCATCCAGATTTTAAAAAGGCCCCACATCTACAACACACTTATAGATAGACACACATGAACATACGGGCAGATAAAGAATCCTCATCCTACAGTTTCTGTAGCTAAAGCTTTTTATCACTAGTATTTGTGAGGAGGACACTTAAGATTTGTAGAGTTCTGACAACTAATATTATGGAAGCTGTGAAAAGCCTTTTTTTTTTAATCTCTTATCCCCTTTATTAATATTTTCTCTTTAGTTTCAGTAACTGGGGATGCTGTAGATAAGAATTCCTAAAGAAATCACAAAGAAGGGAGGCAAGTTCTTCAAGTAGGATTTTGGTTTCTCAAGGTCGGTATTTGCAAACCCTTTCGAGATAAATAAGGGAGGTTTTAGGAGTGGTAAAAAGAAATAAGTAGACTTTGAACTGCCTCTAGAGCTGTATTTCTACTTTTGCAAAGATGTGTAAGAAAGATCAGTTGCTCTCAATTCCTCAAAAAACTGAACTGCAGACTAAATGGCATCAAAATGACACCCATCCATTGAACTACTCTACCTTCAGTATGTCTAGGGGAGACACCTAAAAATATGTTAGCATCAGGCTCTGGATATCAGCTTCCAGTTGGGCCAACATTTGACTGCAGAGCCACTTATAAATTTCATTTAAATATCTTGTAATTTTTACCCAGAACAACCACAGGCAGATCTGGGTGGGGGTGACTTTGGAGAATACTTACATACTTTTCATCACTTTGTCAAGGAGCTCATCTGCATAGGTTCTGAGTGGAGTTTCAGTGGAGAATCACAGCTTCAATATTTAACAAGGTTTGGAAAGGTTTTCCTTTTAATTTTGGTTTCCCTCAGCTGTTTCAGGGAATAATGTAGCAATTTACCAGAAAACCCTTCAGAGTCTCATCAAATCTGGAAGGCGCTCACAGAGACCAACCTCCAAAGGTAGATATGGGGTTGTCTGGAAGGCCATTAACTTGGCCAACTTTTTATTTTATTTTATTTTTTTAAATTTATTTTTTTAATGATTTTTTTCTTTCTAGTGTAACAGTATTCATTGTTTTTTCACCACACCCAGTGCTCCATGCAATCCGTGCCCTGCCTAGTACCCACCACCAGGTTCCCCCAACTTCCCACCCCCCGCCCCTTCAAAACCCTCAGGTTGTTTTTCAGAGTCCATAGTCTCTCATGGTTCACCTCCCCTTCCAATTTCCCTCAACTCCCTTCTCCACTCCATCTCCCCATGTCCTCCATATTGTTTGTTATGCTCCACAAATAAGTGAAACCATATGATACTTGACTCTTTCTGCTTGACTTATTTCACTCAGCATAATCTCTTCCAGTCCCGTCCATGTTGCTACAAAAGTTGGGTATTCATCCTTTCTGATGGAGGCATAATACTCCATGGTGTATATGGACCACATCTTCCTTATCCATTCATCCATTGAAGGGCATCTTGGTTCTTTCCACAGTTTGGCGACCGTGGCTATTGCTGCTATAAACATTGGGGTACAGATGGCCCTTCTTTTCACTACGTCTGTATCTTTGGGGTAAATACCCAGTAGCGCAATTGCAGGGTCATAGGGAAGCTATATTTTTAATTTCTTGAGGAATCTCCACACTGTTCTCCAAAGTGGCTGCACCAACTTGCATTCCCACCAACAATGTAAGAGGGTTCCCCTTTCTCCACATCCTCTCCAACATACATTATTTCCTGTCTTGCTAATTTTGGCCATTCTAACTGGTGTAAGGTGGTATCTCAAATGTGATTTTAATTTGAATCTCCCTGATGGCTAATGATGATGAACATTTTTTCATGTGTCTGATAGCCATTTGTATGTCTTCATTGGAGAAGTGTCTGTTCATATCTTCTGCCCATTTTTTGATATGATTATCTGTTTTGTGTGGGTTGAGTTTGAGGAATTCATTATAGATCCTGGATATCAACCTTTTGTCTGTACTGTCATTCGCAAATATGTTCTCCCATTCCGTGGGTTGCCTCTTTGTTTTGTTGACTGCTTCCTTTGTTGTGCAGAAGCTTTTGATCTTGATGAAATCCCAAAAGTTCATTTTTTTGCTTTTGTTTCCTTTGCCTTTTGAGACATATCTTGAAAGAAGTTGCTGTGGTTGATATCGAAGAGGTTACTGCCTATGTTCTCCTCTAGGATTCTGATGGATTCATGTCTCACATTGAGAAATTAAAAAAAAATATTTTTATTTTTTATAATTTTTTAAATTTTTTTTTAAAGATTTTATTTATTTATCTGACAGACAGAGATCACAAGCAGGCAGAGAGTCAGGAAGAGAGAGAGAGGGGAGGAAGCAGGTTCCCTGCTGAGCAGAGAGCCCAACGTGGGGCTCGATCCCAGGACCCTGGGATCATGACCTGAGCCGAAGGCAGAGGCTTTAACCCATTGAGCCACCCAGGTGCCCTGAGAAATAAAAAATTAAAAAAAAAAAAGAAAAGAAAAGAAAAATAAATATATAAACCTTAAAAAAAAAAACAACTAATGATGTACTATATGGTGACTGACATAATAAAAAATTATAAAACATAAAATAAATAAAATAAAAATATTAACAAGTTAAAAATAGACGACAAAGGCAAAATTCTGATTAAGAAAAGTAGTTTCCCATTTGGCACTCTGGTGTAAGTCGTGAAAAATTTTTTTTTTAATATTTTTTTATTTATTTGTCAGAGATAGAGAGAGGGAGAGAGAGCGAGCGAGCACAGGCAGACAGAGTGGCAGGCAGAGGCAGAGGGAGAAGCAGGCTCCCCTCTGAGCAAGGAGCCCGATGTGGGACTCGATCCCAGGACGCTGGGATCATGACCTGAGCCGAAGGCAGCCGCTTAACCAACTGAGCCACCCAGGCATCCCAGTCGTGAAAAATTTTTATAGCAACTCAGCACTTGTACTTCAGTCCTGCTTTATAGATCATTTGGGGGTATTTGAATGCCATGCGTTGTGCAGTTCACTCATTGAAACATCATTTGGTACTGAAATGGTTATAGAAGTCCTGGAAAAGGTATGTAAGTTTGGAAGGACAGGTGAAGAGCAGGTCTGACTCAATGGTTCCAGATGCCATCACTGGCTTCTGTAGGAGCTGACCACCTGATGGAGATGCCTGTCTCCCACTCGCTCTCAATCCTTCCCCACCTCTCTGTTGCCCAGCAGCAGCCTCCTCAGGGCCCCCTTCACCTCCTTGTTTCTGAGGGTGTAGATCAGGGGGTTCAGGAGTGGTGTGACAATGTTGTAGAAGAGGGCGAGGAACTTTCCCTGGTCCTGGGAAGAGCTGTTTCCAGGTTGCATGTACATGTAAATTACGTTTCCATAGAAAAGGGAGACCACGGTGAGATGGGAGCCACAGGTGTTGAAGGCTTTGTGCCTCCCTGAGGATGACTCGATGTGTACCACGGCCCGTACAATATAGCCATAGGACACCAGGATGAACACCAGAGGTGACAGCACAATAGCCGCTGCGAGGACAAAGACTGTGCCCTCGATGGCAGCCGTGTTGACACAGGCCATCCGGATCAGGGCAGGCATTTCACAAAGGAAGTGGTCCACACTGCGGTGCCCACAGCGGGATAAGCGCAGGGTTACTGGGGACATTATCAAAGAGTTGGCCACTCCACAGCCCCAGGCTACTGACACCAAGCCCAAGCAGAGTTGTGGATTCATGATCACCATGTAGTGAAGGGGCTTGCAGACTGCAACAAACCGGTCATACGCCATGACCGCCAGGAGCAGGCACTCTACACCACCCAGGCCCAGAAACAGGAAGAGCTGGATGGCACAGCCTGTGTAGCTGATGGTCTTGTCACGCCCATTCAGGTTATAGAGCAGCTGAGGGATGGAGCTGGTGGTGAAACTGAGGTCCAGGAAGGATAGGTGGGTGAGGAAGAAGTACATGGGAGTGTGGAGGCGGGGGTCCAACCGGGATACCAGGATGATGGTGGTGTTGCCCACAAGGGTCAGGAGATATGCAATCAAGATGACCACAAAGAGGATTCTCTCCAGATGGGGATGGTCAGAAAACCCCAAAAGGATGAAATTTCCCTGGGTGCTCTCATTGGTCCCATCCATCTTTACTGTCTTCAGGAGCATGGGAAATTGGGGAAAAATAAAAAAAGTAATTCACAGCCACTAATCATTCTGTATGTCTGTCATACTAACACTGTTTGAAACTTTGAATAAAAATGTATGTGTATTTCTGTGTGCATAGCTTAAAACCTTAAAAATAGAGACAATTGGATGGAAAATTTTATAATTTGTTATAGCAATCTACTGAAAACAAAACATAAAACCTGAATATTATTTAAAAAAAACAAAATTTTTGGTGCAAATTAGTTTTTTTGTTTTAGATTTTATATTTATCTTAGAGAGAGAGAGAGCAGGTGGGAGGGGCAGAGAGAGAGAGTAAGAAAGAGTCTTAAGCAGACTCTGTACTGAGCATGAAGCCAGGCTCAATCTCAAGACCCTGAGATCAAGACCTGAACAAAACCACATTGGTCACTTAATTGATTACACCAACCAAGCACCCCTAAATAAAATATTTTTAATAAGATAAAAAAATAAATAGTAAACCGGCAATTACTAGAGACATTTTCCTAAAAAAAGGGACAAAATGTTTAGAATATGTAAATATCTTGCAACATTTTAAGAAAATAATTTTGCTTTGTCTTTGGTAGAAAATTTGTATTTTTTCCTTTAGCTCTTAAATCCCCTGAACAAGGCTACATGTGAACAAGCAAAATGTGTCCATTTGTACTGAACCTCACTGTAGGGAGAAAGTTGGGACATCATCCTAATATAAATTCATTTTATCTCCTTTCTCGTGAATACATTTTCTGAATGTTCCTGAAGCTGGTTAGAAGTGCTTGATAACTATTGGCAGTTAGTAATTCCTGTGAAAGTCCAATTTTTCCCAAACTTCTCCCCAAAATCTTAGGTTTGAGAGAGCATATTTTGGGTTCTCTGGTTTTTGTGATCTTTCATTACCAGGACCATATGTGAAGTGATCTACCTGGTAGATACTACCACAAATCATGGTATCAGTTTTCCTCCCTGATCTCTCTTTTGGAAACTGAATACCTAACATAATTACTTTTATAGGTCATACTTTCCACATGGTAATACGTTGCCTTGTGTATTTACCTCACTTGAATTGCCCCACTCTTCATTCCAAATACAATTTATGAAGATGTAAATTATTATAGTCAATGTTCATCTGACAACTCCAATCCCTGATATTTGCCCTGTTTTCAGTAGAAGAACCATAATGATTCACTTGTTAACTAATTTTTGCAATAGTTTATTAAATTCCCTATGACTCTGGAGGATTTTTAAAAATTTTTTAATTTCTTTTCAGCATAACAGTATTCATTGTTTTTGTACCACACTCAGTGCTCCATGCAATCCGTGCCCTCCCTAATACCCACCACCTGGTCCCACCCCCACCCCCCCGCCCCTTCAGGCCATTTTTCAGAGTCCATAGTCTCTCATGGTTCACCTCCCCTTCGATTTTCCCTCAACTGCCTTCTCCTCTCCATCTCCCCTTGTCCTTCATGTTATTTGTCATATGGTTTCACTTATTTGTGGAGGATTTTTTTAAAGATTTTTATTTATTTCTTTGACAGACAGAGATCACAAGTAGGCAGAGAGGCAGGTAGAAAGGGAATGGAGGAAGCAGGCTCCCCACTGAGCAGAAAGCCTGATGCAGGGCTCAATCCCAGGACCCTGGGACCATGACCTGAGCTGAAGGCAGAGACTTTAATCCACTGAGACACCCAGGCACCTCAACTCTTGAGGATTTTTTTAAGCCTGTTTTTAAAATTTGGGAGAAGATAGGGGTAGCTGGGTAGCTCATTGGTTGAGTGTCTGACTCTTAGCTTTGGCTCAGGTCATAATTTCAGGGGCATGGGATTAACACCACATGGAGCTCTATAGTCAGTACAGAGTCAGCTTGAGGATTCTCTCCCTCCCTTTATCCCTCCTCCCTCTCATGTAGTATCTCTCTAAAATAAATAAATAAATCTTTAAAAATGAAATAAAATAAAATTTGGGAAGTTCTATAAAATGTTATTATACAAAATCACAACAAAGTGAACTAATTATTAAAATATACCCTTTTATGTCTTCCTTGTTTTGTTGTTGTTGTTGTTGTTGTTTTGTATATCTGAGTGAAATGAAAGGCTAAGTCTTTGAATTTCCACAAAAGTAAAGAAATTGCTCTTTTCTTCCTTATCACTCAATTTTCTCCACATTGGGGCAATCTTTGGTCTTTATTGTTTGTTTGTTTTCCGGTTTCCCATTGCTTCTTCCATTTGGTTACAAAGAGTTTTTTCCTAAGACTTGACCATTTGTCAAAGTGGGGGTAGATCAGACTCCAATTAACTAAAACACTCTATCTAAATCTCATAGGTTAAAGTGATTTTTTTTTTCTAATTTTCATTAAAAAAAAAAATCTGAATCAAAACAAGAACCCAGGAGGGACACCTGGGTGGCTCAAGGTTAAGCGGCTGCCTTCAGCTCAGGTCATCATCCCAGCATCCTGGGATAGAGTCCCTTATCAGGTTCCTTGCTTGGCAGGGAGGCTGCTTCTCTCTCTCCCTCTGCCTCTCACTCAGCCTGCTTCTGTTCTCTCTCTGTGTCAAATAAATAAATAAAATCTTCAAAAAACAAAAAAACAAAACAACAACAACACAAAACAAAACAAATAAACAAACAAAAAAACCCTAGAGCCCAAGACCTGACGGATTCCTGGGGCGATTCTAGCAAACATTCCAAGAAGAAATAATACCTATTCTCCTGAAGCTGTTTCAAAAAACTGAAGCACAAGGAAAACTTCCAGACTCCTTTCATGAAGCCAGCATTACCCTGATCTCCAACCAGGCAAAGGCCCCACCAAAAACAATTTCAGACCAATATCCCCAATGAATACAGATGCTAAGATTCTCAACAAGATCCTAACTAGTAGGATCCAACAGTACATTAAAAAGATTATCCACCATGACCAGGTGGGATTTATCCCTGGGTTGCAAGTGTGGTTGAACATTCTCAAATCAATGTGATAGAACAAATCAATAAGAGAAGAGAAAAGAACCACATGGTCCTCTCAATTGATGTAGAAGCATTTGACAAGATACAGCATCCTTTCCTCATTAAAATGCTTCAAGGTATAGGAATAGAGGGAACATTCCTCAAATTCATAAAAACTATGAAAAAAAACACAGCAAATATCATCCTCAATGAGGAAAAGCTGACAGCTTTCCCTTTCAGATAGGAACACAATAAGGATGCCCACTCTCACCACTCTTGTTAAACATAGAGTTAGAAATCCTAGCAACAGCAATCAGACAACAAAGAGAAATAAAAGGCATTCAGATTGGCAATGGAGAAGTCAAACTGTCTCTCTTCACAGATGACATGATACTTTATATGGAAAATCCAAAATACTCCACCCCCAAACAACTAGAACTCATACAGCAATTCAGTAATGTTGCAGGATACAAAATCAATGTACAGAAATCAGTTGCTTTCTTATACATTAACAATGAAAATACAGAAAGGGTAATCAGAGAATTGATTCTGTTTACCATAGCATCAAGAACCATAAGATACCTGGGAATAAACCTAACAAAAGAGGTAAAGGATCTGTACTCAAGGAACTACAGAACACACATAAAATAAATTGAAGAAGACACAAAAAGATGGAAAATTCCATGCTCATGAATCAGAATAAACATTGTTAAAATGTCTATACCACCATTTCAATGCCATCCTGGTCAAAATTCCACTGGCATTTTTCAAAGTGCTGGAACAAGCAATCCTAAAATTTGTATGGAACAAATTGCTAAGGAAATGTTGAAAAGGAAAAGAAAACTGGAGGCATCATGTTGTCTGATTTTAAGGTTTACTACAAAGCTGTGATCACTGAGACAGCATGGTACTGGCACAAAAATAGTCACATAGACCAGGGGAACAGAGTAGAGAGCCCAGATATGGACCCTCAACTCTATGGTCAAATAATCTTTGACAAAGCAGGAAAAAATATACTGTGGAAAAAAGACAGTCTCTTCAATAAATGGTGCTGGTAAAATTGGACAGCTATATGTAGAAGAATGAAACTCGACCATTCTCTTACACCATACACAAAGATAAACTCGAAATGGATAAAAGACATTAATGTGATGCAGGCATCTATCAAAATCCTAGAGGAGAATATAGGAAGTAACCTCTTTGATATCAGCCACAGCAACTTCTTTCAAGATATGTCTCCAAAGGCAAAGAAAACAAAAGCGAAAATGAACTTTTGGGACTTCATCAAGATCAAAAGCTTCTGCACAGCAAAGGAAACAGTCAACAAAACAAAGAGGAAACCCATGGACTGGAAGAAGATACTCACAAATGACACTCCAGACAAAGGGCTGATATCCAAGATCTATAACCAACTCCTGAAACTCAACACCAAAATAACAGATAATCACGTCAAAAATGGGCAGAAGACATGAACAGACACTTCTCCAAATAAGGCATACAAATGGCTAACAGACACATGAAAAAATGTTCATCATCACTAGACATCACGGAGATTCAAATCGAAACCACATTGAGATACCACCTTATACCAGTTAGAATGGCAAAGATCAACAAGGCAGGAAACAACAAATGCTGCTATTACACTCTTCATAGGAATGCAAGTTGGTGCAGCCACTTTGGAAAACAGTGTGGAGATTCCTTAAGAAATTAAAAATAGAGCTAACCTATGACCCAGCAATTACACTACTGGGTATTTATCCCAAAGATACAGACGTATTGAAAAGAAGGCCATTTGTACCCCAATGTTCATAGCAGCAATGGCCACAGTTGCCAAACTGGAGAACCAAGCAAGATGCCTTCAACAGACAAATGGATAAAGAAGATATGGTCCATATATACAATGGAGTGTTATGCCTCCATCAGAAAGGATGAATACCCAACTTTTGTATCAACATGGATGGGACTGGAGGAGATTATGCTGAGTGAAATAAGTCAAGCAGAGAAAGTCAATTATCATATGGTTTCACTTACTTGAGGAGTATAGGGAATAACATGGTGGACATTAGGGGAAGGAAAGGAAAAGCGAATTCAGGGAAATCGAAGGGGGAAACAAAACATGAGAGACTGTGGACTCAGAAAAAAACTGAGGGTTTTGGAGGGAAGGGGGTGGTGGTTATTAAGGAGGGAATGTATTGCATGGAGCACTGGGTGTGGTGCATAAACAATGAATCTTGAAACACCAAAAAAATTAAATTAAAAAAATAAATAATATAAATCTCATATTTTTATATAAAATGGGATTAAACCCCATATCTTTAATATTTTACAATAAAAGAGTTGAGACCAAAATATTTTGGTTTCTAAAGAATAAAACTATAGTAGAAGAGTAACAGATCAGTTAGTAATTTGTATTGAGGAATCTCATCTAATTTCCTGTGTAATCATAATGTGTATAATTGTTGACTCTGTCTACTCATGCACTTGACCCCGGCCTCAGTTTTATGTCCACTGCCATCCCACTCATCTCTTTCCCTTCTCCAACTCTTTCTATTCTTAATATGTCCTTACCTTTGTTAGTGATGTCTAGTCAGTCTTCTAAATTGCCCCTCTCTCCTAAAAGTATTTGAATATCTTCCTGACTTACCTTTTGAATACTCTACGGATATAGCCTGGTTTTCAAAAGCCCTACAATTTGCACTAGTTTACTTTTAAATTTAGTTACTTACTAATATCCTAGATATCTTACAGTTATTACTCTCTGGAGTTATTACTCTCTGGAGCTAAACATTGTTCAAATTCTGTGTCATGTATGCTGTTATGTCTGCTTATCATTCCTTATCTTATCCGTTACTACTGGACAATTTTGCCACATATGTTTTTCAAGATTCAATCATCCTCTGTGAATCTCCCATTTATATATTATTATATTATATATTATATTATATTATATTATATTATATTATATTATATTATGTGTAATATGTCACTTTGTCCCAAGAAACCTATTTTTTTTTGCCTACATTGTTTGCATCACAGTTATCTTTATACATATAATTTTAAAAATGCTGTATTTCAGGGAGGTTTGGATAGTTCAGGCAGTTAAGCATCCAACTCTTGATTTCAGCTCTGGTCATGTTCTCAGGGCTGTGCGATCAAGACCTTTGTTGGATTCTGCACTGAGCATGGAGCCTGCTTAAGATTCTCTTTCTTTCTATCCCTCTGCCCCTCTCCCACTGATGTACATATATACCTGCTCGCTTTCTCTCTTTCAAAAAAATACTATATTTCACTATGTTAGTAGAATATAATTAGTTTGGTGGCAGTGACAGAAGTGTGTTCCTGGTGCCTGGTTACCCATCATATCAATACAATGTTTGATTATACATTCATATTACTAGAACTTTCAATTTTTAGCACCTAAATTTTTAATTTAGTCTGTGTTGTTCCTGTTGTTTTGTTGTTGTTCCCTCACATTTCCTGTCACCTGGGAATGCCTTTCTATCTTCTCTTGACACCTTTATCTATCAGTTGATTTCAAGTTTAATTTATATTTTTTATGCAGGTCATTTTCTTTGATTAAAGTTTGCAGTTAAAAATATTCTTTATGGGTCTTTGGTATGGTTATATTTTACTCTTTCTATTTTGTATCAGTTTTCATATGCCTGTCTATTATTTTATCTGAAGCATAGTTCAATATTTATTTTATATTGGGTATTTGATTAGATAAGTTCAATAGAAATAAATTATAATTATACCATTTATATGATATTGCTGTCTATTTAACTTTGAATTGACCAATGTGGGCCATGTGTTCATTTCCAAGTGTGTCCTTGCATTATTAAATTAAATTCTCTAAGAAGAAGTTGATGTTTTTCGTGTGTGTGTGTGTGTGTGTGTGTGTGTGTGTATTTGCATCCTCTGAAGGATTTCAAAGAAGATTGTTAAATAGCAAATTAATGGACATTCTAAGAAGTGAAAAAAGTGTCAAAGAAATACAATATGCAGACTAGATCCTTACTCACTATTTTTGGTGGCATGATGCCAAGGGTAGAATCAAAGTGGCTAAACTCTGATTACAGAAGTAGAAGAAACAGATGATTTAACTCCAGCAAATCACTGTTTTTGTGATTTCTACCTGCCATTTATCCTCTTGATCATGTCCCCAGAGGAGATCTAGCTTAAAGCCGGTGGATTGTAGGTGACTCTCTCCAATTTCACAAACCATGAGAGCAATCCATGGGAGGGAGAGATAAGGGACATACCTCCTGACCTTCGTCCTTTTCTATTTAACTCTGAAGGACTTCAACTTCCCTGTAGAAAGGTTTTTGTGGAGATGACATGGGAAGGATAGTACCTCTAGTGAGAAGCCTGGGAGACAGTGCAGAGAGGATGTACAATAATAGGGATTTTGATGTCTCAGGGGACTTCAAATTCCCAGGAATCATTAGGATGTAAATTGGAAGGTTCAGAAGCAGAAGTCAAGTGGGAAATTAATCAAGTTCTGTGTTTTGGCATAACTATAACAATCATAACTATAACTATATATAAAACAATAAGTATAACAACTTAAACTGTATGTGTATTTCTGTCTACCTATGACACAAATGATGAAATCTGAGGGTTTTTGTTGTTGTTGTTGTTCTGTTTTGTCTTGTCATGAAAGGAAATGCCCTTATAACTTTCTTTTAGCCAAAAATATGAAATTATTTCATAATTTCTACAAAATCCAATAAACCATTTAGTTCTCTCTTCTCCAAGTAGTGTTTTATTATCACAGCCAAGCAAGACATAACTATCCCCATACCAGAAGTTACAGCAAAACAATGTTTCACTTCTCTTCCCTTTTATTACAAAACCAGTAGAATGAGGGCTCAAATGGCATCTGGAGTTCTTCCATGGAGTAGCTTATGGGAAATGACATAACAGTCTATTTTCATAGACTGTAGTAAAGAAAATTAATTACTGAGTTTAATTTCTTCTGGAAAAGACATGACTAAAGATTTAACTCCAATATATCGGGAGTAAATTTGAACTAGCAACCTATCCTGTTAGGTAGTAAATTTCATTATGCAAATATATTCCTAATTTTCTTACAGGGCTTGTGAAAACAAGACATAATGTTTTGGATAATGTGGCATATCCATTAACCTAGTAAATTCACACAAATATAAACAAATCATTTCTTAAATAAAACTAAATGGATGAATCCCTCAAAATCTTCATTGTGTTAGTCTTATGCTTTCAAGCAAATAAAAGGTATAATATGCCTTCTTCCATCTCTTCCTACAAAAGAAATGCTTTACTATAAGTGATGGAACACACAAGGAATACACAAATTATTTGTTGGAGACAAAGGGAAGGCAGAATATTTTAATGAGTCCCAGTGCTCACAGTTCTGCCCAGGAGCCTATGCATTCAAGTTTCTAAACTTGCTCAGCATATTCTCTCCTTAAAGAAAGAATCTTAACTTACTTTCCCCATACAGGATCACACATAGCAGGCCGCCCTTATATCTGTTGGCTAAAGTTCCCACAATGAGATGTAATTGATTGTTTTATTTAATTCAAACAAATATTACAAATCTTTCCACCTTTTCTCATGTAAATGATCTATTCCATTTTGTTCTCCTTGGTAGATTTGATAGCAAAGAACACAGCATAACTTAGGAAAAGCCAAAGTCCATCTCCATTTCTACTGAAATTAGGGTATAGAGAAATGGTAGCAATATTAACAAAATATATTAAGATTGGGAGGTTGGTTGAACCTGGTGGTGGGTATTAGGGAGGGCACATATTGCATGGAGCACTGGGTGTGGTGCATAAACAATGATTTCTGGAACACTGAAAAGAATTAAAAATAAATAAAAAACTTATAAAAGATCAAGTCAGAGATAAAATAAATATTAATATCAATAGGAAATCATCAGAATATGCAAAAATGGAGAATTGAATTTTACAAAAGAGAGGATTCAAAAATGAAAATAACAAAGGGACACCTAGGTGGTTCAGTTGGTTAAGCATCTGCTTCAGCTCAGGTCATGACCTCATGGTCCTGGGATTGAGCCCTGCATTGGGCTCCCTTCTCAGGGGGGGAGTCTGATTCTCCCTCTCCTTTTGCCCCTCCCCTTCTTTGCTCACTCTTCCTTTCTCAAATAAATAAATTAAAAATCTTAAAAAAATTAAAATAAAATGAAAAATAAATAAATAAAAACACATTACAAAAAAAAAAATAAAAGAGGCAGACACTTAACTGACTGAGCCACCCAGGTGTCTCTCTTTCTGTATTTGTTAATGATTTTTCTGTAATAGTATTCTTTGATTCCCATCTCTATCTTTTGTGTGTCTACTATAGGTTTTAGCTTTGTGGTTACCATAAGACTTGCATAAAACATATTACAGAAATAACAATCTACTGTAAACTGATAACAACTTAACTTCAATTGCATATTAAAACTCTATCTTTTAAAAAAGAAGTAAAATAAAAAGAAAAGTAAACCAACCTGTACAATGATGGTGGAGAATGTATTATTTTGTTATTTTAGTACAGAGAGAAATGAGATTCTCATATCAGTTTATGACAAACATATTTTTCCTAAAGTCATGCCTTGCTTACAAGAAATTTAGAAAACACATATTGAACAACTTTTATATGCCCCAAAGTATGATATAAGTCAACAGCCATCTTGCATAGAACCTTTGAGACATCTGTGTCTGGTTGGGGAGAGTTGATCTGCTCCAATATGAACTGGTTTTCCCCATTTCAGATGCAAAACCGGTGTCAGTGAACTCCAATCTCCACATTTACCTGTTGTCTTGGGTCTCCCATGACTCTCAACTTCTTCGTTCATTGTTTACAATTTATTTTTAGAGAAGTATATACTCTTTTAAAAAGTTTGCTGGAGAGATCAAATTATTGAGACAGAAGATATATTTGTTTTAGCCCTCTCCATGAATGAAATTGTGGGTAACTATAATATTCTATTTTGAAAATTGCTCAATTGTCTTTTGGTTTGTTATTGAGAAGCTGAAAGTCATTCTGGTTTATGACACTTTTTTTTTTTTCTTTTCACTTCAGAGAAACTTGTGAACTTGTTATATGTTTTGAGCATACCAAATACTATAATATTTTCATCAACTCATCTGAAGGGTTTCAGGAAACCCTTTAATGTGATCACATAATACTTGACTAGAAGAAATGTTCTTGATTTATTTCATTAATTATAACTTTCCTCTACTTTCTCTGTTCTCAAATTATAAAACTGCTATTACTCAGTGTTGGATTTCCTATACTAAATTTCTATTTTTTAAATTTTCATTCTTTTGTGTTTTTATACTATGATCCTAAATATTTCCACATTTTGATCATTTAATTCTTCTATTGACATTTTTAAAATTGATCATCACATTTTTTAAAGATTTATTTATTTATTTATTTATTTGACAGAGAGAGAGATATCACAAGTAGGCAGAGAGGCAGGCAGAGAAACGGGGGGAAAGCAGGCTCCCCACTGAGCAAAGAAACTAATGCGAGGCTCGATCCCAGGACCCTGAGATCATGACCTGAGCTGAAGGCAGAGGCTTAACCCACTGAGCCACCCAGGATCCCCCGATCATCACATTTTTAGCTAGCAAGAATATATGTTGATTTTATGAATCAATACTTCAAGTATCCTATTGTTTCCCTTTATATTTTCTTTGATATGTCTACAATTCATTTCTCTAAGATTCATTTTTCTTCTTGCTCCGTATACATTTCTTCACAGTTTCACTATTTTGATTATTTGGGTTTATATTCTTCATGAAAATGAATCTCTTCAAATATCTAATAATCTTTCTCTGTTCATTATATGTATATCCCAAGGAACTTCTCAATTAGAATAGATGATAATTCTAACTCTATGAGAGAGAACATATATTTATTTGCCCCTGCTGCTTTCCTGTGATGGCCATGGTGTATGATAACACAGTGTAAAACATTAAAAACAAGAGGAATAGGGATTAAAAAATTGACAGTATACAGATATTATGATGGGTGCTTTTTCTTTTTTTTTCTTTTACAGATTTTATTTATTTATGTGAGATAGAGCAAGATAGAGAGCACAAGCAGAATGGAGAGGGATAGGGAGAGGGAGAAGCAGGCTCCCTACTGAGCAGGGAGCTGGACTCAGGGCTAGATCCCAGGACCCAGGGATCATGACATGAGCCAAAGGCAGACGCTTAACCAACTGAGCCACCCAAGCACCCCTGGTGCTTTTTCTTAATAGTTCTCAGTTTTGTCTTGGGTAGCTTAAGAAGGGACAGGAGAGGTAGAAGGTTCTTTGTTTCTTTTGCTGCAATAAATGTCACAATGAATGGCAGCAAAGAACAAACACTAATCATGGTGTTGGAATGGATTCTAGCAGGACAAGTCACTGCTTCCCACCAATTCTAAGTCTTGCATCAATTTCTAATGTTTTATTAAGAAAACATAAGTAAAGCACTTAAGGGTGTACTGGAACAACTAGCCCTTTCCTGGATGTTGGTTTCTGCTGTCAATACTTGTAGCTAATTGTTCCTTCTCTCCTTTCTGTGGCTCTATACCAGGAAACGTGTCTCATTCTCCAGAAGGCTGATTTTCCCATCTTTCTCTCTTTCTCTCCTTTCTCCTTAAAGAACATCCTCCCTTATTCCTTCATATTCTGTCCTTCCTTATTGCCCATACCCTTTACATTAGCAATTAAACATATGTTTGTGTCAGTTACTCTGCATTCACTGATTCTGTTACTACTTCATTCATCCATTTACAAATATTCATGAGAATTTAATGTCTGCCAGCCTCTCGAGATACAAAATGAACAAACTCTACTTCCAAAGGAAAAACAAAAACGAAAACAAAAAGCAAAACAAAAAACTCTACTTTTGTGGGATTTACACATTGGAAGGATTTAATTTTCCTTCTTAGTAGCAAGAACTGTGTTTTTATTGATAACTACTTCTAGTAGGTTTTTTTTTTAATTGTCAGGATCTATTCACTTTCTTTTTTTATTATTTGAATTAAAATGTGAATTTGGTCACAAAGGTATCTCTCAATACTTTTCTTGTTATGAAATTCTATTGACTCCATCATCTGTTCACTCTTAATTATGTTCTCAGAGTACTTCAGCCTCAATACCATCTACTGACTGTTTAAAAAACAAAATCAATTAGGAGAGAGCTCATTCCTTCCATCTCTAACTCTGTATTCCTTTATAACTCCCTTTCTATCTTTAAAAAAAAAAAAAGAGTCTTGTCTCCTATGAAGTCTCAAGAGCATAGAAATCTGGCTTCTTCCCTCACACTTTCTTAAAACTGCTTTGACAGAGGGATTTAATACCTTGAGATTGTCACCAATAATCCATTAGAAACTTTGGAGCTCTCCTTAATGACTTTCTGACATACTGGACACATGAATGCCGCTTCCTTTTAGAAATTTTCCTTGGTCACATTAGCTGGTTCTGTACCTCCTTTTTAGTCACTTTTCTGTTTTTGTTTGTTTGGTTTTTTCCCTCTCATCAAATCTTTTGCCTCAGCTGACCACATCAGTATTTGCTCTTCTTGTAATTATTCCTTTGGCTTAATTAACTAGATAGTTTTAACCACTATTTTAAAAAGCAATTCCCAAATAAAAATCTGTCATAGACCATATGTAGAAGTTCGCACTATTATACAAATGAGTCTCCAAAAGGAATTCTGACTCAAGATGTTCAAATAATACTCAAAATTTGCAACCTTTTGGCACCAGATTGGCTCATTCAGTACAACAAGTGACTCTTGATCTTGGGGTCATGAGGTCAAGACCATGTTGGGCACAGAGCTTACTTTAAAAAAAGCACTCCCTGAAATTTTGCAAACTGCATGGAGATAACCTGACCCCAGTTTCTTTCATCTAACAGTCTTGCATCTATAATCATCTTGCTTACTTACATTGCAAATCTACGTGCATGTGTTTTCAATTTTATCCAATTGCAAAGACCTTAACAGTATATTAGTTTCTGTAACTGTTACTAAATCCCACATTTGGCTTCTTGTTACTCAAAAGGCCAATACTCAAGAGATGATTATTGATTGAAAAGGAATATGAAGTTTACTTTTGAGGACAGCCACCTGGGGAGAAGGTAGATGCTTGCCCTAAAGCCAGATTTATGGTTTCTGTCTAGCCAAGAATGTTTTAAAGGGATGGAGGCTGATCATCAGTGAGGGGGCACAGTGATCTGTAACAATTCCTGATTATGTGTACCTTTTAGGTGATTATTTACAACTTTCAATGTGTGAATGTTGTGCAGGAGGTCTAATTTATGTTCTGTGACATCCAGAGGCTTTCTATTCTCCTTTAAGGAAGGAGCGCAAGATTTATAGATACACAAGATGGTTAGTAAATGAATCATATAAACTTAAGAATACCCATTAAAGCTCACCATGCTGGCTAGAATGATCAAGACTGCTTCATAACCCTAGTCTTTGAAAGAATAGGAAACACAGAGTAGATGCTCTCTACACTTGTTCTAATGATGAGTGAATCAGTAGATGGAAGATGAATTTGTGGTCCCCTTGGCAAACCTGCAATGGAAACAAAGAAGGTTGATTGGTCTGATAGCTGGGAACCAATCCAGTGATTACGACATCTGCTTTGCCAGGATCTTGTGGAACAAAACACAGTGAAGTACAACTTCCTGGTTTATGTCTCATTTTACTTCTGCAAATGCCTGTGTCTTTTGTGGATAGGAGGTCTTTGACATTGATCGTAAGGAAAGAGCAAAGCTATAAATATAAGTGCCAAAAGGAAGATTGTAGCTACAATAATGCTGTTGTAGTAACTCAACAGAGATTTTTTTTTTTAAGATAGATTTTTTTTTTTTTTTGGAAAAGTGACTTTCCCCAAGCAATATTTAGAATAAACAATAGGAAAAGATGGATGGAATTGAGGATGAGCTTATAATAATCAGATTTTGGAATAAAGAATTGCAAACTACTTTAGTTTCACAAACTAGAAAAATAGCTGTGACAAAGATAGAATTTAAATGAGCCCACAAGAAGTGGAAAGTTTGATGTGAACAATACTGAGTCAATTGATCCATAAGTTTTGTAGTTATTGAATACAAAATGTGTAATAAATAACCCAAAGAGTATGGCATATTTCTTGTTTGGGGGATGACTAAAATCCCCAAAATAATCATATGAAGCAATATGAATGAATTCTTTTTCCCCACTACTGTTCCCCAACAGGTGTAGATTATATATACATTATTTGTAACATACTTCCTGACTAACTTCTCTATCTTAAAAGCACACAGACACACATATATGCAAACACAGTTATACACACATATGTGTGTATATTTTGCCAGTGACCAAGAATTCTAGCCCTTTTAGGGTCCTTCTAGCCTAAGAATCAAATTGACCGGAAGCAGATTAGTGTGGAGAAAATCAAGTTAATAGTGTATACAGGGGAAATTCACACAGACATGGAAATTCCAAAGGCAATGAGGCAATATGATGCTTAAGAGCTAAAGAGAAGGATAGGGGTCTGAGAACACAAAGGGGAGGAAGACCATGAACAAGAAGGTGAGAGGAGATGTTTGGAAAACAAAGGTTGCCCTATTATGTAGATAGGTGTTTTAGATAACGATTCTGTTAATAGCTCTCTTCCTGGTATAGGCAGGTAGCTGACGGGGAGAAAAAAGAGCTTTTCCAGAATCTGCTGGGTTTTGATTACTTTCAATTCAAAGTAATGTTCATACCAGAGTGGCCTGTTTTGGGTAGTCTGTCTTTGGCTCCTACAATATTATGTATATATATTTTATCTCTGTGTATGTGCATGTAATATGTAAACATAACAAAATAAAACATAAATCACAGGTCAAATAGCTATTTAAGCATTTACACTTTTTTATATAGAAAATGTTTTTAATAATTTTATGTTAAATATTCCAGGAGATTAGTTAGGATTCCATAGAATCCCAGAGAGTTCTCCCTATGACCATAAAAACAGTCTATAAAATTTAGAGTCATAAAAATCATAAAAAGTCATTAAGAATCTTCTGTGGGAATGATAACAACACTTACACAAAAGTAAGAAAGTGAGACAAAAATCAGAGGTGAAAGGACTTATCTTTGGATCTTCATAATTTTGTTGATTGCCAGCAGTAGAGTCCCTGCTGTAACTGATTTCCCTTTAAAAATATTCCACAATACAAGATTTGGCCTCTCAGGGAACATTGTATTTGTGTACTATAAATGTTCTATAAAGATTATGGGAATTTTCCTCATCTAGGAAATTCATAATTTCTACCAGATCTGATATCATTGGTAATATCACCCCCAAAGGGACAAAAATTCTATGACTTTAGAAAAATATCAGCTACTGGAGTGATTTTTGACTCTCCCTTAACTACTTAAATAAATTTAGACAAGGGGCCTGAATCAGAGAGAAAGAAATTACCAGAGATAACTGTTACCTGAGGGACCTACAAATATGGCAGGGAAAGCATTACTTACAAAACATCTGCTCTTCTTACAGTCCTGTGAATCACCCTCCCTCTTTTTGAATCTCCAGGTGCCATCCCATTTGTTAGTTCAGGTTGGCACATAAAACTCAATTGGCTAATTTGTCCTCAGGTCTCATATTTTTAGGGCACCCTCTACACATGTCATTAAATTTGTTTAGCTCTTATTCATCTGTCTTATGTTAATTTGAGGGTTAGAGCAGACAGAAGCCTAGAAAGGTAGAAGGAAAAGCCTAAGGGATAAGGAAAGAGCAGATTATCTCACTTTCCTGTGGGGGATAGAAAGTGTCCATGAGACAGATTACCTTACTGGTCCCAACCAGAAAATTCCAGACTGACTGGTCAAGACTACTTTCCTGGGGATGGTTGAAGCTGCAGTTTGGTGAAGGATCAAGCTTATTTCACTGTTGTGGACTTGGCTTAAATGACTCCATTTTGGCCTGCTCTTTCTTTTTAACAATCCCCTCAGTTTTGATCAAATTCTTAGCTTATCTGAGAGAGGTGATCTGAATTCAGTGCATTGGCACTAATCTCAGCTATTGCTTGCAACTTTGGTTGAACTTTTTTAGTATCCAGAGGTCTTGACATTTTTGTTTAACCCCTATGTTATTCATAGCTTATGGTTTCAGGTAAACTTTTTTTTTTTTCTTTTAAAGTCAGCCATTTTCTTCATTCCTGCCCGGCTATCCAGTCTTACAGAGATCCTTTGCTCTGTGGCTAACAGCTGGAAGCAGGTGTTTAAGGTTTTTGAGAGAATAAAACACACCAGGGAGACCACTATTGTTATTAGAAGTAGGACCATTTTTAATATTTGGAGTTCACTGCAGAGCCATGATCCCCAAGACCCAAACCAATAAAAATCAATAAGTAAAAAAAAAGACCCCAGGGACGCCTGGGTGGCTCAGTTGGTTAAGTGGCTGCCTTCGGCTCAGGTCATGATCCCAGCGTCCTGGGATCGAGTCCCGCATCGGGCTCCTTGCTTGGCGGGGAGCCTGCTTCTCCCTCTGCCTCTGCCTACCACTCTGTCTGCCTGTGCTCGCTCGCTCTCTCTCTAACAAATAAAATAAACTTAAAAAAAAATTAAAAAAAAAAAAAAGACCCCATTGGAGTCAAATCTTTAAGCCAAGTGGCTTGCTCAGTGATCTTCCATAACTGAGTTTCAATGTCCCCAAAAGTTTTAATCCAGGTTAAGCAGGTGGGATTAGTGACACACAAATATCTTGTTCAACTAAAAGATGATCAAGGGCTATCCTTTTATCAAAAGTAACTTTGGCTGGAGAATCCAAGAGTCTTTATTGAGCAGATATTGTCTTAGTGATAAATTCCACAGCATTGTAAGGAATTAAAAAGAGGTTCCTGATCATAGCCTCATTTACAATTTCTCCTTACCAGGGACATATGGTCCTGTTAAAGAAAAAGAATCTGAATCATGAGTGCCTCCTTAAATTCCCATTTGAATCTGTCAGTCAGAACCCAGGTAGTTCTCTTCTGGTTACCATTGACTTACATCCCTTTCTTAGAATAGAGCTTAGAACAGGATTTCCTAAGTTTGGGATTCTGAACCAGAGGCAGGGAAATAGCCCAGGGGTCTCGATCATCATAAATAGATCAGAGATTTTTAGGAAAAATCCAACAGACTGAAAGTTTATCCTCATTAGCAATGGCCTGGAAGGTGATGGCATTATCTTTCCAGCCCAATTCTAGGATAAAGGGAAGAAAGATAAATAGGACTTTTTGTTTATTTTTCACTTTCGTTTTTGTTTTTTAAACAAGACATTTTCATACAATGTCTGGGGAGACGGCAGTCTAGGTCAATGTCATGCAATGCCTTCTTTGGCTATGAGATTTACATCTAGGGGGTCAAGTCCCTGAAGTTTGGTTGCCATCTGGGTAGTCAGGAGGTCCTTGTAGAGTCCCTTCCAAGGGCATTCAAGGGCAGTCTTTATTCTTAGTGACTCCAAATCTGAACGGTGAAAGAAAATTGAAAATGCTAGTTTGGATAATTGAGGAGATTAGAATTCAGGATCCAACCCAGTTTAAGGAATGTAACAAAATGTCAAAAACAAGCGATAGGATTATAATCTAATAACTTGAAAGGAATTTTTTTTTCTTTCTAGAATTACCCTACAGTTTTAAAAGATTATCACAGTAAATGAAGTTTTTTTTGGCTCCAGTGTGGCCTAAGATTCACATACATACATACATACATACATACATACATACATACATAAATACATACAACAGGAGTAGTAAGTGACACATTTGAAGCTCTTTTTGAGATTGTTTTGCTAAAAACTTGTAAATAAGCTACCAGGTAAACTTTTCAAGGTACTTAATTGGCTTTATAGAGTCAACCTTAATTTATCAAAACTGTCTGGTCTATGCACACCTGTATTAAATATGATAATTAAATATGACAATTCAGCTAAACCCTTGACAATATAGCTGATATTGTCAATTATGTCCTGTTACAAGGAGAGGAGACTCTCATTACACTTATAAAAATAGCTTACTATATTGCCCTGAAAAGAATACTCAAGAGTTTCTGAGACCTCTTGGTAGAAGCTAGGGAAAAAGTAAATAAGTCACCTTTGCTTAAAATGTACACTTGAGTTGTTGTAAGTCATAGATAGATTAAGATGATAGTTTCCTTAAATCTGGAAAAGCAAAACATTGAAGAATCAATGATGTTTTAAACAAGAAGTCATAAAAATTATAAGGTTTCCCTCAGTTCATTCAGTCCTATGTGATTAATTCTTATTCTGCTTGAAACAAGTATTTCTATTGGTTTTGGTAATGCTTACCAAGTTCCGTTTTATGATCATGAAGTTATGAGAAAACTGTACTTTTCAAAAGTCCTTTTCCTGAATGTCCTTGAAGATGAAGTACTTCCACAGGAGCACTTTTGCATATGGTGCATAAACAATGAATCTTGGAACACTGAAAAAATAAAACAAAATAAAAACATAAAGAACACTTTTGCAAAGTATCAGAGTAAACCAGTAACTGTCAACATTAAGCAAGACTACTTACCATGTGCATTGTTAGAGATCTAGTGAGAGTTAATTATGATGAAATTGACAAGGAAGTTTTTTAATTTCTATAATATACCACATTTTAAGATGAATAACTGAACTTATGACTGATAATATTATATAAAGACATATCAAACTTTAGGAATTTCACACAATTTCTAAAACTCTTTTTTTGTTATACAAATATACAAGTTATACAAATACAACATAAAAGTAACTTAGTATCATTTCTTATTTGACAATGTTTCCTGTATAATTTAACATATCAATAAGTCTAATTAGTTTAATATGTCCTTTTAAAAAAATAACTAAAAAAGAAATAGAGAAAGCCGTTGGGGATGTTTCAGGGGCCTTCTGAGAATTCTCAGTTGTTTGAGATCAAAAAGATTCCATTCAGAATATGATTTGGGGAAGTCTGTCAAAATATCAAAATGTTTTAAAACACTGGATCAAACAGTAACATAGGTCACTGTTAAATAATACTTAGGTTTTATAAGAGAGAATACTCAATTTTTTAAAGTAATCAGAAACCTGATTAAAATAATGCAGGAAATTATGTTGACTAAACTCAAAATATGTTCTTTCTAGGCAAATGATTTAAAAGGTAAAGAATGATTAAAAGGTAAAGAAAGGTAAAGAAAACAAAACTATATATATATATGTATATATATACATATATATATATAAATTCCTCATTAAAAGCAGATTAAAAAAATTAAGAAAACTTGTCTTTTTAATACAGAGAAAATGGAATTGTAATTTTTAAACCAACTTGCTCTTTTTAAAAGATTTTATTTGTTTATTTGAGAGAAAGAGGGCACAGGCAGAGAGAAGGGACAGATGGAGAGGGAAAAGCAGACTTCCCTGGTATGAAGTCCCTTGTGGGGCTTGATCCCAAGACCTCAGAATCATGACCAGAGCCAAAGGTGGACAGTTAACTGACTGAGCCACCCAGGAACTGCCCCCTCAACTTGCTTTTGATACTAAAAACCTTTCACCTAAATTCACTTATATTTATTCCAATCTTAGTCAACTCTGACTTCTTTATTATTTCTAGTAGTTTTAATTACACATATTATCATTTTCAGCCTTAAAGATCTTTGATTTCTAGTGGGAAATAAGGAGCAAGCAATTATGAGTTGTCTTTTACATTAGCATTCTGTAGATTAGCAGACATAAATAGTTTTTATAATTTCTAGAAACAGTTTTTTAAGGAAAATTTCTCAACATGGCATAAAATATACTTACTAATGTTCCCAAAATCTTTACTTCTTTGTAATAAAAAGTCAAAAGTAGATAATGCTATACTCATTAATTAATGTTTCATTGCTTTAGATTTTTTTAAAGGGATTTATTTAATGATTAACCATCATTTAATTTAACTTGGTAAAACTGTAAGACTTCAGGTTACAAAAAAGATTTGAGGAAACTAGTTTAAAAATCATTTAAAAACCTTTATTTAGGGGTGCCTGGGTGGCTCACTGGGGTAAGCCTCTGTCTTCAGCTTGGGTCATGATCTCAGGGTCCTGGGATTGAGCCCCTCATCGGGCTCTCTGCCCAGCGGGGAGCCTGCTTCCCCCCTCTCTCTTCCTGCCTCTCTGCCTACTTGTGATCTCTGTCAAATAAATAAATAAAATCTTTAAAAATAACCCTTTATTTATTTCACATTCATTTATTTACTTATTCTCAACAATTACATTTTGATTACTTATGAAAATTTCATCATAATAAGTTGTTTTTCTTGATGACAAGTTTTTGGCAGAGATGATATGAAGTTACTTAACAAATAAACAGAAATAGACTAACAGCTTATGTCTACATTATATTCAATTGATAACACTAGACATTTCCATTTAATTAAACCAACAAAGTCTAATTGAATATTTTCCCAGATTATGTGGACCTGAAAAGCATTTGGGTTATTTTTTTTTTTATTATATTTCTGAGAATTTGGGGAATTCTTCATTCATATAACCACTTGTTTATATTTAAACCAATTAGATGCCACTATTTTACAACTTATTTTTTCGAAACCATCCAGATTTTAAAAAGGCCCCACATCTACAACACACTTATAGATAGACACACATGAACATACGGGCAGATAAAGAATCCTCATCCTACAGTTTCTGTAGCTAAAGCTTTTTATCACTAGTATTTGTGAGGAGGACACTTAAGATTTGTAGAGTTCTGACAACTAATATTATGGAAGCTGTGAAAAGCCTTTTTTTTTTAATCTCTTATCCCCTTTATTAATATTTTCTCTTTAGTTTCAGTAACTGGGGATGCTGTAGATAAGAATTCCTAAAGAAATCACAAAGAAGGGAGGCAAGTTCTTCAAGTAGGATTTTGGTTTCTCAAGGTCGGTATTTGCAAACCCTTTCGAGATAAATAAGGGAGGTTTTAGGAGTGGTAAAAAGAAATAAGTAGACTTTGAACTGCCTCTAGAGCTGTATTTCTACTTTTGCAAAGATGTGTAAGAAAGATCAGTTGCTCTCAATTCCTCAAAAAACTGAACTGCAGACTAAATGGCATCAAAATGACACCCATCCATTGAACTACTCTACCTTCAGTATGTCTAGGGGAGACACCTAAAAATATGTTAGCATCAGGCTCTGGATATCAGCTTCCAGTTGGGCCAACATTTGACTGCAGAGCCACTTATAAATTTCATTTAAATATCTTGTAATTTTTACCCAGAACAACCACAGGCAGATCTGGGTGGGGGTGACTTTGGAGAATACTTACATACTTTTCATCACTTTGTCAAGGAGCTCATCTGCATAGGTTCTGAGTGGAGTTTCAGTGGAGAATCACAGCTTCAATATTTAACAAGGTTTGGAAAGGTTTTCCTTTTAATTTTGGTTTCCCTCAGCTGTTTCAGGGAATAATGTAGCAATTTACCAGAAAACCCTTCAGAGTCTCATCAAATCTGGAAGGCGCTCACAGAGACCAACCTCCAAAGGTAGATATGGGGTTGTCTGGAAGGCCATTAACTTGGCCAACTTTTTATTTTATTTTATTTTTTTAAATTTATTTTTTTAATGATTTTTTTCTTTCTAGTGTAACAGTATTCATTGTTTTTTCACCACACCCAGTGCTCCATGCAATCCGTGCCCTGCCTAGTACCCACCACCAGGTTCCCCCAACTTCCCACCCCCCGCCCCTTCAAAACCCTCAGGTTGTTTTTCAGAGTCCATAGTCTCTCATGGTTCACCTCCCCTTCCAATTTCCCTCAACTCCCTTCTCCACTCCATCTCCCCATGTCCTCCATATTGTTTGTTATGCTCCACAAATAAGTGAAACCATATGATACTTGACTCTTTCTGCTTGACTTATTTCACTCAGCATAATCTCTTCCAGTCCCGTCCATGTTGCTACAAAAGTTGGGTATTCATCCTTTCTGATGGAGGCATAATACTCCATGGTGTATATGGACCACATCTTCCTTATCCATTCATCCATTGAAGGGCATCTTGGTTCTTTCCACAGTTTGGCGACCGTGGCTATTGCTGCTATAAACATTGGGGTACAGATGGCCCTTCTTTTCACTACGTCTGTATCTTTGGGGTAAATACCCAGTAGCGCAATTGCAGGGTCATAGGGAAGCTATATTTTTAATTTCTTGAGGAATCTCCACACTGTTCTCCAAAGTGGCTGCACCAACTTGCATTCCCACCAACAATGTAAGAGGGTTCCCCTTTCTCCACATCCTCTCCAACATACATTATTTCCTGTCTTGCTAATTTTGGCCATTCTAACTGGTGTAAGGTGGTATCTCAA
>JAHRIG010008203.1:0-15449 GCA_020311275.1 Eira barbara | reverse complement strand
GTGCAGGGTTGGCCTTCTGTAACAGAAAAGTGACATGTGGGTTCATGGCTTGGCCCCAGGTCAGCAACCAGGAAGTATGGCATTGTGCGGGAACAGAACTTTCATTGAAAATGACAGAAACAGATCATGGTGAGCTTCATGACAATAGCCGAGGTCCTGAGTGACCCACTGGGTGTTGGTGGTGGGTGGGGTAGTGGGGTCTGTTAACCTGTCTCATAAGATCCCGTGGAAATCAGGGACACCCTCCTGTCTGTTGAGTTGTGTGGAGACAGGTAGACAGCAGTTTCTAGCCAAGAACAAGGGTTTCACTGGACCACCACCAGAGGGGCAGTGTGCCCGGGGATCCACTCCTTCCTTTCCATAAAAATTGGCCAGGGTCTGTGACTGTGATTCCTAGCAGCAGCATGGGGAGAGAAAGGTGGTATTGGTGCACACTTCCTAGGGTTGTGGTCAGGACTAGTCCGGAGCCCACTGAAGTCAACCGTACCTGGCACAGAAGGCACACAGTCACTGTCGCTGTGAGCACTGTGCCAGCTCCCATGCTGCTGCCTCCTATTTTTCATCATCTTCATGGTCATGAGCCTCTTCTTTTGCCCCATGGCCTCCAGGGTATTGCCCTCCCTCCATCTGGCCCTTCTCTTCTTCCCTGTGTAACCTGATGCCAGTGTACCTTCTCAAGAGGCAGTTCAGTCAGTCCCTTGATGGATCACTTCCATGGATCCTCTGTGAGGTGAGGACAACACCTTGCCCTGGAAGGGGGCTGCAGGTCCCCAATCAAAAAGCCACATCTCTCTTTTCAGCATGACCTGCCCTCCCCTCAGTCTTCCTCGGGGAAGATGTTCTCACTTCATGAGCTTACAGCTCTGAACTTAAAAACGAACATTGTTTTGTATTTCTCAATGTGTTAGTTCATCCATGGCATGTCTTTCAAAACTGTTAGTGGGTTTTTTGCAGTCCTGGAGGGCTGCTGCTCAAGGAGGGGATGACCTGGGAGGGGCAGCCCTCCTTCCCACCTCCCTCAGTATGTCCCTGATCCCTGAAGGCATCTGTCCCACTGAGGGTTGAGGGACCCAATACAGCCCATCTTGAACCCAGGCTGGGTCAGCTGTGTAGACTGATGTGTACCAGTAGTGGTGGGAAGCTGGCATGGGCCAGTGCAGGCAATTTCTCCTTCTCATTCCTTCCTCCCTTCCTGCCCAGAGGTAGCTCAGAACAGACTTCAAGCCCTGCATCTCAAGATCCCGTGACTTGGGCTCCCTGGTTTCAGCTGGTGAACTTAGTGATTTCCTGTTGCTTCTGCCTACCCTACCCACTCCCATGGCCATTCCTAGATCAGGGGAGCGATCAAACCTTTGTCTGTACTTGGTCCTCTTCCTGTCCCACACTAAGGCCACCCACATTTGTCTTCCAGGTATGTGCTTGGAAGCAAGTCCATCCACAGGAACTTATCAGCCAAACAGATCCAGGGAATGACCACTGAATTAGATATCCAGGTGGTATAACAAACCTGCTCTGAAACCTGTCCCATACTCTATGACAATCTCACACGAAAACAGAAACAATAATAGCTTTCTGGACAATGAAGTGACAACCGTCTCTACTTACACTCTTGAAAGCATAGGTGCTGACCCCGGGTGGAAAGGAACCATGGCTCCTGTGGGCTCCAATTAACAGGAAAAGTATAAGAATTCAGTAAAATTTGAATTCCAGGCATAGAGTGAATAATTATTGTAGAGTAAATACTCTCAAGTAAGTCTTAGGAACATTGCATAGCAAAAGCTTTTTCAAATAGTTTACTGAGAGAAAAAACTTTTTTATTGTTCATTTTAATTCAGGTAGAGTTAACATACAGTGGTATATTAGTTTCAGGTGTACAATATAGTGATTCAGTGATTCTATATATTACTCAGCGGTCATCAAGAAAAGTGTACTCTTAGTCCCCGTCATCTATTTCACTCATCCCTCCAACCACTTCCACTCTGGTAACCACAGAGTCGGTATTTTGTTTTGTATCTTCTTTCTCCTTTATTTATGTATGTTTGTTTCTTAAATTCCATGGAAGAGTGACATCACAAGGCATTTGTCTTTCTCCCACTGACAGATTTCTCTTAGGATAGTACTCTCTAGCTCTTTCCATGTGTCTGCAAATGGCAAGATTTCATTCTTTTTATGGCTGAGTAATTTTCCACTGTGTGTGTGTGTGTGTGTGTGTGTGTGTGTGTGTGTATACATGTATCATCTCATTTATCAAATTATCAAGAAATACTTGGATTGCTTCCATATTGTAATATTGTAAATGATGTTTCAAGAAACATAGGGGCACATGTATCTCATATTCTTCGGGTCATCATCTGGTAGTGTGATTGCTGGATCATAAGGTAGTTCTATATTTAACGTTTTGAGGAGCAGTCATACTGTTTTCCGCAGCGGCTGTGTCACCTTGCATTCCCACCAACAGTGCAAGAGGGTTCCCTTTTATCCACATCCTCCCAACATCTGTTTTCTTGTGCTGGTGCTGTTAGCCATTCTGATAGTATGAAGTAATATCTCATGGAACTTTTCATTTGGATTTTCCTGTTGATGGGTGATGGGGAACATCTTTTCACGTGACTGTTGGCCGTCTGTATTTCTTCTTTGAAGAAATGTCTGTTCATGTCTTCTGTCTATTTTTGAACTGGATTATTTGTTTTTTGGGTGTTGCGTTGTATCATTTCTACATATTTTGGACACTAACCCTTTATTGCATGTGATATTTGCAGACATCTTCCCTCATTAAGTAGGTTGTCTTCTATGTATTACATGTTCATTGTTCTGCTGTGCTGTAACTTTTTATATTGATGTAGTTCCAGTAGTTTATTTTCGCTTTTGTTTCCTTTGCCTTAGGAGTCATGTCGAGAAAATGTTTGGTTCATGTCAGAGAAGTTACTGTCTGTGTCCTCTGTAGGATTTTTATGATTTCAGGTCTCACACTGAGGTCTTGAAACTGTTTTAAGTTTATTTGTCCATCTGGTGTAAGAAAGCAGTCCAATTTCGTTCTTTTGTGCATAGCTGTCCAGTTTTCCCAACACCATTTGTTGTAGAGACTGTCCTTTTCTCTTTTAATCTTTTTGCCTGTTTTGCAGAAGATTAATTGCGCACGTGATGGTGGGTTTATGTCTGAGCTTCGATTCTGTTCCCTTTTTCGCTGTGTGTATTTTTGCGCCAGTCCAGTACTGTTAGGATGACTGCAGCTTTGTAATATAATTTGAAATATGGAATTGTGACTCCTCCAGCTTTGTTTTTCTTCGGAACATTGTGTTGGTTGTTCAGTATCTTTTGTAATTCCATACAAATTTTTAAGGAGTTTCTTTGAGTTCTTTCATTTTTTAAAAAAATTTAAATTCAATTAGCCAACTTACCATACATCCATAGTTTCAGATGTAGTGTTAAATAACATATCAGATGTGTATAACACCAAGTTCCCATTGCATCACGTGCCCTGCTTAATGCCCATCACCCAGTTACCCTCCTCCCCATCCAGCAACCCTCAGTTTGTTTCTATAGTTAAGAGTCCATCATGTTTTTTTTTCCCATCTCTGATGACTTCCCATTCTGTTTCCCCTTCCTTTCCCTATGATTCTCTGCCCTGTTTCTGATATTTCACATATGAGTGAAACCATATGATAATTGTGATTCTTTCATTGACATATTTTACTCAGCATAATATCTTCCAGACCCATCCAGGTTGATGTGTTGATAAGGATTCATCCTTTCTGATGGCTGAGTAATATTCCATTGAATATATGAACCACATCTTCTTTATCTATTCCTCTGTCCATAGATATTTTTTTTTCCCATAGTTTAACTATAGTGGGTATTGTTCAAATGAACACTGGGGTGCAGGGGCCAGTTCTTTTCACTACATCTCTATTTTTGTGGTAAAAGCCCTGTAGTGCAATTGCTGTGTTTTAAGGTAATTTTACTTTGAACTTCTTGAGGAAACCCCGTACTGTTTTCCAGAGTGGATGTAACAGTATGCATTCCCACCAGGAGTGCAGGAGGCTTCCCCATTCTCGCCATCCTCACCAACATTTGTGGTTTCATGTCTTGTTAATTTTAGACATTGTGCCTGGTGTGATAGGACACCTCAATGTGGTTTAGATTTGCATTTCCCAGAAGCCATGTGATATGGAATATTGATGCATGTATCTGTTGGTCACATGTGTGTCATCATTGGAGAAATGTCTGTTCATATTTTCACCCATGTCTAGACCCTACATTGCGTCAAGGCCCTGAAGCCTGGAAGATACAATCAGACAGAACCGCGGAGATCTTCACAAGGTCTTAGTTAAAATGGAATTTTAGGGTATGTATCAAGCTCAGGGATTGTGTTCAGAGGCTGGGTGAAAGTGTAGGTTCACTGACATCGTCTCAGTTCTGCATTCAGATTTCTCATGCTCTGAATCCAGTCTGGAGTTAAAAAGGGAGTTTCCTTTTGTGTGGCAGGCTGATCCTCTGGTGTTGCTGAAGTGTTCCTAGTAACTGGGTCTTGGGAGCCAGGCCTCTACAGATGGAACTCTCAGAACTCCAAATAGGGTTATGGTTAGAACCTAGGGGCATGGAAGGTCTGAACTTCCAACCGGGTGGTGAGCGTCCTGGAGGGCTGAGTTGAGGGCATAGTTTAGGGTGAGTGTCCGGCTCAGGGTTTCAATCCATGGGCCCTTGAAAGTGGGAGTTCACTGGGATGGAAACAGATCGGGCTTCAGATTTCTACTGACCTACATACTTCTTGGAGTCCATTATGGACAGATTTCCTTCTGGGTGGGAGGCTGAGTCCTCTGGTATTGCTCAGGCATCCCCAAGTCCTGGGGCTTTGGAGCCCACCCTTAAGGGACGGATACCTGAGAACCAAACCTAGGGATAGAGTTAGGGTCAAGGGACATTGCAGGCCCAAACAGCTGACAGAGTGTGTGTTTCCTAGAGGCTGGAATTGAGGGTGAATGTTCCAGTTCAGGTCACGCACAGGGTTTGTGGTCTAGAGGCCACTGAAAGTTGGGTTTGCTAGGATAGGCTCAGATGGGCATGCATTTTCTCCTGATTCAAATATTTTCTAGAGGTCTACATGGCACGCTTTGCTCCTCTGTGTTAAGCTGAGTCCTATGGTATGGCTAAGTTGACCCCAGTCCCTGGGGCAGGGGGCCAGGCCCCTAGGAATGGAAAGCTCAGAACACAAACTAAGCTTCAGTTAGGGGTTAGGAGCATGGCAGGCCCAATCTGACGGTTGTGTGGCAAGCTATCCAGAGGGCTGAGTACAGAGTGATGGATAGAGTGAGTGTCAGGTTCAGGATTGTGTCCCTGGAGTTGCTGATTCTTGGTGAACTCAGTGGTGCATGGCAAATTTCTCCTGCTCAGAATCCTTTGCAGAGTTCCAAATGGTATGGTTTCCTTCTGGGTGACAGGCAGAGTTCTCAGATATTGCTCAGGTGTCCCCATCTGTGGGACTTGGGCGCCAGTCCTCTGGGGACAGAAGCCTGAAAACCCAACCTAGGGTTAGGGCTAGGTCCCAGGAACATGACAGGCCTGATCTGCTGGTGTTGTGCAGAGCTCTCAAGGGGACTGAGTGGAGAACATGGGTCAGGCTGAGTCAGGCTCCGGGTTGGTGTCCATGGGGCTACAGAAAATGGGGGTGGCCATAGAGGGGAAAGGCAGATTTCTTCTGCACTGAGTCCTTGGTAGAGTTCCAATTCTACTGTGTCCTTCTGGGTAGAAGGCAGAGTCCTCTGGCATTTCTCAGGGGTCCCACGTATGTGGGACTTTGGTACATGTATTCTGGGACACAAGACAGAAAATGCACCTAAGTTTAGGTTAGGGCTGTTGGTCATGTCAGGCTCAATCTGCCACCCTGAGATGAGCGACCTGGGGTGCTGAGTTGAGGACATGAATCAGTGTGAGTGTTAGGATCCAGGTAGTGTACAGGGGGTTGCTGAAAGTGGGATAGCCTCAGCGGGCCACGAAATATTCTGGTATAGTTCAGGTGTAACCCATCAATGGAGCTTTGGTGTTGATCCTCAGAGGACAGAAGACTGAAAGCACAACCTAGGGCTAGGGAAAGAGCACAGGGGCATGGCTGGCCTGAATTTCCGGAGCTGAGGATGGATGTCGGGGCACTGAGTTGAGGGCCAGGGTCAGGTGTTGCATTACACTCTGGGTTTGTGCCTAGGGAGCTGCCAAAAGTGAAGGTAGCTTCAGGGGCATGCAGGTTTCTCCCATTCTGAGGGTTCTGTGCAGCTCCAAACAGAACAGTTCCCTCCTGGGTGGCAGACAGAGTCCTGGGTTGTGGCTGGGGGGTCCAAATATGGAGGAACTGGGGGCCCAGCCTCTGGGGATGAAGACTGAAAACCCAACCTAGGATTAAGGTTAGGGCCAGGAGCATGCAGACCCAATTTGCTGACACTGAGGAAGGATCCCAGGGGCCTGAATTGAGGACAGGGATCAGTTGGCTTGACAGTGTCCAGGTTTGTCGCCAGGGGGCCGCTGAAGGAAGGGGCTGTGCTCAGGGAGGCATGCAGTTTCTCCGATTCTGAGTGTTCTACTCAGCTTCAGATGGCATGGTTTCCTCCTGGGTGGCAGGCTCAGTGTCAGCCTCCGCATTTGTGGCCCAATGGTAATCAGAAGGTGGGGGATGGCCTTAGGTGAGGCATGCAGGTTTCTCCCACTGTGAGGATTTGCCACAGCTGCTAACAGCATGATTTCCTCCTGCATGGTGGGTAGAGTCCTGGGGCGTCACTCAGGGGTCTTTAATCTTGGGGTCTTGGGGTCAGTCCTTTTGGGATGGAAGCCTT
Organism: Eira barbara; assembly: GCA_020311275.1. Taxonomy (NCBI): domain Eukaryota; kingdom Metazoa; phylum Chordata; class Mammalia; order Carnivora; family Mustelidae; genus Eira; species Eira barbara. The sequence continues at coordinate 8,628 of JAHRIG010008203.1, read as the reverse complement.
AAAACTCAAATTAGGAATAAGGTTAAGGCCTACGGGCATGGTAGACCAGATATGCCAGTGCTGAGTCATGATCCTCTTGGGGCTGAGTTGAGGGCATATGTCAGATGGTGCCTCAGAATCCGGGTTTCTGGCCAGGGGGGCTGCAGATGGTAGGGGTGTCTCTTTAGTGGGGTATGCAGGTTTCTCCCTCTCTGAGGGTTCTGTGCAGCTTCAAATGGCACAGGTAAGTGGAGAGAAATAGGGCAGAATAGGAAAGAGAAGTTAAGCATTCAGGAGGTTGCCTTCCCCCTTTCCCATGAATGCCTGGGCAAGTGTAAATTGAGAAGAAGGAGGGGAGATCCCAGAGCTTTGCCGCTGACAGGGGAGTTCTAGGTTGGTCCCATGTGCCTCTACCGAGTGCCCCCACCAGAGGAGTATCCGCAGGCAGAGTTGAGGGAGGGAGTAAGGTTGAGCATCAGCCTCCTTGTTTGTGGCCTGGCGGGGCAATGGATGTGGGTGGCCTTGGCGGGGCATGCAGGTTTTCTCCCACTCTGAGGGTTTGGGGCAGCTCTGAACAGCAGTTTCATCCTGGGTAGCAATGGAGTCCTGGGGTGTGGCTCAGGGGTCCTCAATCTGGAGGGCATGGGGGCCCAGGTCTCTGGAGACAGAAGCCTAAAAAACCAAGCTATGGTAGCGTCAGGGCCTAGGGGCATGGCAGGCGTGATATGCTGGCACAAATGTGGGATTCCCTAGAGGGTGAATCAAGGATGGTGGTTAGGCGGTGCATCGGTCGCCGGGTTTTGTGGCCAAGGGGCTGCCACAGGTGGGTGTGGCCTCAGGTTAGAATGCAGGTTTCTCCCTGTCTGAGAGTTCTGCAGAGCTCCAAAAGGCACAGCTGTCCTCCTGGGTGGCAGGCGGTCTTCTGGGGCGTGTCTTCGGTATCCATAATCTGGAGGGCTCAGGGGACAGGCCCCTGGGGATGAAAGCCTGAGAACCCAACTGAGCATTAGGTTGAGGGCCTGGGGACATGGCAGACCTGATTTGTCAGCACCAGGGTGGACACACCAGGGGACTGAGTAGCTGGAGGGGTTGGCCACATGTGCACCTGGCTCGTAGATGGCTTTCTCTCGGGGTTCGGGCTGCAGTACTCCAGACCCCATGCCAGGCCCAGGCGGTCGCCCTCTGGCTCCAAGGCACCGGCAGCAAATGTGCTGGGGGTTTTCCAACCAATTCTCACAAGCTTTCTGTTCAAATCGATATCAATTTGACAGAGAGCTCGTGAGAATTGGTTATTGTTGGGTGTCAATTCGGGCCACACTGGCACCCACAGTCTAGAGCACTTTCTCACTAGGTGCTTGTAGTGGACATCTTGGAAACATGGGCCAGGACCATGAGGCTCTCTCGAGGGCCCCTACATAGGGGTTTTTCAGTGGACACAGTTGAGGCAGAGGTTCTGGCTGAGCATCATTCTCCATGTTTGTGGCCCAGCTGGGGTCCAAAGGTGGGGGTGGCCTCGGGGGGACATGCAAATTTCTCCTGCTCTGAGGGTTTTGGGAGGCTCCAAATGGTGCAGAGTCCTGGGGTGTGGCTCAAGTCCGCAGTCTGGAGGGCTTGTGGGTCAGGTCTCTGGGGACAGAAGCCTGAAAAGCTACTCGTCCTCCATTTTTGCGGCCCAGTGGTGAGTCAAAGGTGGGGGTGGACTGGGGAGGGCATGGAGGTTTCTCCCACTCTGATGGTATCGCACAGCTCCCAATGGCCGGGTTTCCTCATGGGGGACAGGTTACTCCTGTGGTGTGGCTCCAGGAACCATGATGTGGAGGACTCAGGCGACTGGCCCCTGGAGATGGAAGCCTGAAAACCCAACGGAGGGTGAGGGTAAGGGCCTAGGGGCATCACAGATCTGATCTGCCAGTGCTAGGGTGGGCACCTCAGGGGTGGAGTAGCGGGAGTGGTTGGCATCACACGCACCTGCCTCACAGAGGGCATTCTTGCAGGGTTTGAACCCCAACTACTTGGGACCCCGGGCTAGGTTCAGGCAGTGGAACTGCCAGCCCATGCTGCTGAATGCAAGTTCGCCAGGTTTTTCCGGCTAAATCTGACTTTTTTTTTCTGCCCAAATTGATATCGATTTGGGCAGAAAGCTGTGAGAATTGGTGACCGTTGGGGAATGATTCAGGCCACGCTGGTCGTGGCCATCTGGGAACATGGGTCATTCAGCTCCCCTGAGGGCCCCCATGCAAAGGAGCTTTCCGCAGGCAGAGTTGAGGGAGGGAGGTCCAGCTGAGCACCAGCCTGCATGTTTGTGGTCTGGTGGGGAGCCAAATGTGGGGGTGTGCCTCAGGGGGAATATGCAGATTTCTCCCACTCTGAGGGTTTTGAACAGCTCCAAGGAGCACGGTTCCCTCCTGGGTGGCAGGCGGAGTCCTGGGCTGTTGCTCAGGTGTCCACAATCTGGAGGGATTGGTGGCTAGTTCTATGGGGACAGAAGCCCGAGAACCCACCCTAGGGTTACTGTTAGAGCCTAGGGGTATGACAGGCCCAATGTGCCCACACTGAAGCAAGATCCCCAGGTCAGCGAATTGAGGACAGGGGTGCAGCAGCACATCAGGCTCTTGGTTTTGTGGTCAGGTGGGCTGCTGGAGGTGGGGGTGGTCTCAGGGAAACATGAGGGTTTGTTCTGTTCTGAGGGTTCTCCGTGGGTGCGGTTTCCTCCTTAGTGGCAGGCGGACTCCTGGGGTATGGCTCTGTATCCCCAATCTGGAGGGCTTGGGGGACAGGCCCCAGAGGACAGAAGCCTGCAAACCCAAGAGAGCACTAGGGCTAGGGCCTAGGGGCATGGCAGGCCAGATCTTCCAGTGCTTGGTTGGGCATCCATGGGTCTGAGTAGTGGGAGGCATTGGCCTCGCATGTGCCAGGATCGTAGAGGGCTTTCTTGCAGGGTTGGGGACTCGACCACTCGGGATCACAGGCTAGGCCCAGGCAGAGACTCTGCAGACATGCACTGCAGGAATCAAGTTCACCGGGGTTTTCCCTGCCAGTTCTCTAGAGCTTTCTGCCCAAATTGGTATTGATTTGTGCAGAAAGCTCACATGAATTTGCTGGCATTGGGTGTCTATTCTGTGCGCCCTGGCATCCGCAGTCCAGAGCACTTTCTCCCTAGGTGTGTGACGTGGCTATCAGGGAACATGAGCCGGGCCCACGTGGCTTCCCCGAGAGCCCTGGTCCATGGAGCTTTCCAGGTGCAGAGTTAAGCAGGGGGTACGAATGGGCATCAACCTCTGTGTTTCTGGCCCAGTGTTGAGCCCAATGTGGATGGTCTCATGGGGGGCATGCCTTTTTCTCCCGCTCTGAGGTTTGTTCACAGTTTCAAATGGCATCGTTTCTGTCTGGGTGGCAGGTGGAGTCATGGGGTGTGGTTCAGGTGTCCCCTATCTGGAGGACTCGAGAGACAGGACCCTGGGAACAGAAGGTTGAAAACCCAAATGCATGTTATGGGGAGGGCCTAGGGGCATGGCAGGTCTGATCCCCCAGTGCTGGTTTGGACACCACGGGGGTCTGAGTAGTTGGAGGCACTGACATCGCATGTGCCCGGGTCGTAGAGGGCTTTTTCGCAGGGTTCTGGCCCCGACCAGATCCCCAGCCAGGGCCAGGTGGCGGGCTTGTGGACCCATGTTGCTGGTAGCGAGTTCGCCAGGGGTTTTCCAGCCAATTCTCATGAGCTTCTGCCCAAATATATATCCATTTGGGAAGAAATCTCGTGATAATTGTCTGGTGTTGGGTGGCAATTCAGGCTGCGCTGGCACTTGCGGTCTTGAGTGCTTTCTTGCCAGGTGCTTGTCCTGGCTATCTGGGAACATGGGCCAGGCACCCACGAGGGCCCCCGTGCAAGAGAACTTTCCGGGGGCATAGTTGAGGTAGGCATTCTGGCTGAGCGTCAGCCTCTGTGCTTGTGGTCTTTTGGGGAGCCGATGATCAGGGTTGCCTCGGGGTAGCATGCAGGTTTCTCCCACTCTGAGGATTTTGTGCAGCTTCAAATGGCAAAGTTTCCTCCTGGGTGGCAGGCGGAGGCATAGGGTGTGGCTCAGGGGTCTATAATTCAGGGGGCTTGTTGACCAGGTCCCTCAGAATGAAAGCCTGAAAACCCAAACAAGGGTTAGGGTTAGGGCCTAGGGGCGTATGACCGATCTCCTGGCACCGAAGCGGTCTCCCCTCAGGGCTTAGTTCAGGACTCGCATCCAGTGGTGTGGCAGAATTCAGCTTTATGTCCAGGGGGACCGTCATGGTTGGGGTGGCTTAAAGGGGGGCATGCAGCTTTCTCCCTCTCCAAGGGCTCAGAGCAACTCCAAATGGTACAGTTTCATACTGCATGGCTGGCGGAGTCCTGTAGTGTCACTCAGAGGACATTAATCCGGGGGGCTTGGGAGACAAGCCCCTCAGAATGGAAGCCTGAAACCAAACTAGTGTTAGGGTTAGGGCCTAGGGGCAATACAGATCCGATCTGCCGGCGCTAAGAGAGGATAGCCTCAGGGCTGAGTTGAAGGCATTCATCTGGTGCCAGGCAGAATTAGACTTTATGGCCGGGGGTATGCTGATGGTGGGAGTGGCTTTAGGGGGCATGCAGTTTTCCTCCTCTGATGATTTGGAGCAGCTCCATACCACAAGGTTGCCTCCTGCCTGGTGGGTGGAGTCCTGGGTTCTCACTCAGGGATCCTTAATCCAGGGGGGCTTGGGGGCCTGGCCTCTTTGGATAGAAGCCTGAAAACCCAAACTAGGGTTAGGTTAGGGCCTAGGGGCATGGCAGGGTTGATCTGCCGCTCTTGAGACCCTGGTACCTAGTTGAGGGTGGATTTCAGGCGGTGTATTGGAGTTCTGGTTTGTGTCTAGGGGTTGCACAAATGCTGGGGTGGCCCAGGTCATATAGTTTTCTCCTGCTCTTAATTTTCTGTGCAGCTCCCAATGGCACAATTTCACCCTAGGCAGCTGGCAATGTGCAGGTGTGAGTCTCAGGCATCCCCAATCTGACGGGCTTGGGAGCCAGCCTCCTAGGCATAGAAGCCTGTACACCTGACCCAGGATTAGGCTTAGGGCCTGGGGGCATAGCAGGCCCTATCTGAGAGCACTGAGGCGGGCACCCCTCAGGGCTGAGTTGAGTGTATGTGTCTGGCGGCATGACAGAATCTGGCTTCATGGCCGGGGCGGGCCGCCAAAGGTGAGAGTGGCTTTATCGGTGTATGCAGGTTTATCCTGCTCTGTGGGTTTTGTGAAGCTCCTAACGGCACAGTTTCTTCCTGGGTGGCAGCCAGAGTCCTGCACTGTGTCTCAGGTGTCCCCAAACTGGAGGGCTTGGGGGCCAGGTCTCTGGGGACAGAAGCCTGAAAAGCCAACATAGGATTAGCGTTAGAGCCTAGGGCCATGGCAGGCCCAATCTGCAATTGCCGAGGCATGATCCCCCATGGGCTGAGTCAAGGAGGGGGGTCAAGGGGTATGTCAATCTCCGGGTTTTGTTGCCATGTGGGCCATCAGAGGTGAGGGTGGCCTCTGGAATGCATGTGGGTTTCTCCTGGTCTGAGGGTTCTGGGCAGCTCCGAATGGCAAGATTTTCTCCCGGATGATAGGCGGAGTCCTTGGTTGTGGCTCAGGGCATCCCAATCTGGAGGGATTTTTGGCCATGTCTCTGGGCACGGAAGCCTGAAAACACAACCTAGAGTTTGGGTTAGGGGTTAGGGGTATCCAGGTCCTACCTCCTGGTGCTGAGGCTGGATGCCGAGGGGCTGAGTCGAACATGGGGTTCAGGAAGCACATCAGGCTGTGAGTTTGTGACTGTGGGGACCGTCGAAGTTGGGGGTGTCCTCAGGGAGTCATGTGGGTTTGTTCCATTCTGAGGGTTCTGCGCAGCTTCAGAAGATAGTTTCCTCCTGGGTGGCAGGTGGGTTCCTGGGGTGTGGCCCAGAGGTCCCCAGTCTGAAGGGACAGTGCCAGTGTGGCTTTAGACCTGTGGAGGCTTTGGGAGCTGACTTAGGTGTCTGTGGAACGCCCAGCAGTGCCAGTTCACCCCACTGGAGGGAGTGGTGAGCTGTAGTGCCAGAGATCCAGGAAGGCATGGCAATGCTGCTTGCCACCACTGGAGGCAGTGGCGAGCTGCCATTGGAAACACACTGGAAGAGGAGTCAGAGCAGCCTGCTTGGCTCTGAGGGCAATGGGGAGGTGCTTGGTGAGAGACCCTGAAACGTGAGGCAATACAGCTTGTTTTTACAGGACGGAGTGGTGAGCTCTATAGCCTCTGTTTCTCCAGGCTGAAGAGTGGTCATAAGAAATGCTGGAGCTGGGACCCCACTCAGCATTGTGCCCTGTTTCCCCAGGTTTGTTGGTAATGTGCTGTCAGGATGGTTCAGGAGGGTCCGCCCAGTTGATCTCTGGAGCCAAGAGAAAACAAACCCGACTCATGGTGCATTTGGAACCAAGGAGTTGAGTGTTTGTTTGGAAGAGTATGTTTGTTTCTCCAAAAAGGACAAGGGCTTTGGTCGGCTTTAGAAGGAAGTGAATGACCACTTAAGAAACAAGCATGTGTCTCTCCTCCCAGGAATCAGAGCAGGTGTGCAGACACTAGATGGGAGACACCTGCTTATCTGCACCTGTCAACCCTTCTTCACTCTGTTTCCACGGAGACCTGAAATTTGGAAATCAGCTTCTGGGTCCATAATGCAGCTTGTCCCAGGATGTCAGCGTTCAGAGAAAACAGCAGACCCGTGGGGCACAATGTCACATCCATGCCAGGATGGGAGGTAAAAATTCTCTTTCACCCCAAATCTCCTGGGCTTTTCTCTTGTCTCCAGTGGAGCTCACAATTGGCACGCTGAACCAGCTGTAAGCAATCTAGTGTGGGTGACAGAGTTCTGAGTTTCTCTGCAGGGAGCACCTGGTAGGGATCTATTTTCCCTGTTTATTTCTGGCCTACAAAGGTATTTCAAACATTTCTTTCCTAGGCAATCCCTTGGATTCGAAAGGGAAGATGAGATTGACTTGGTGTGCGTTTGGAACATAGAAAGTATTCCTTCATCTAACTGTGTTTATTCCACTGGGCCTAGGCTGTGGTGGAATGGCCGGCATCTAGAGTGAGGTGGCTGTTTGTGGTCAGATAGAGACTTGGATGATGGCTTCTCCTTTGTCGAAGGTGATGGATCCTAATGGATTCGTCTTTGCATCCAAAGAGTTCCAATAGGGCCAAGGGAAATTTCAAAATGATTCCAAGGAGCCTTGGACAATTTAAAAGTTATGCTTATATTCATGGGTTCACTCGAAGGACTATATATGGTTGGACAAGCCATATTTTCTATGCCGTTTCATAGGTGGTGAAGTCAGAAGGAGAGTCTTTGGGAATTTTCCTGGATAAATGTATTCTGGTGGCTTCAAGGGACTTGGCGTCAGGAACCCTGGGGTGAATTTCTGTGGCTGCTTGCCTGAGGCTCAGTGTGTCAGGTTATCCCACAGGTTTTACATTTGCTCCGTGGGAAATTTCTGGCAGGGAATGTTCTGCTTAAAGTGAAACCGTCGGGGACATATGGGTGGCTCAGTGGGTTAAGCCCCACCCTTCAGCTCAGGGCATGATTCCAGGGTTCTGGGACAGAACCCCGCATTGGGCTCTCTGCTCAGCAAGGAGCCTGCTTTGCCCACTCTCTCTGCCTGCCTTTCTGCCTACTTCTGATCTCTGTCTGTCAAATTAATAACATCTTTAAAAAAATAAAAACAAAAACGGAACCCTCCTACACTGTTGGTGGGCATGCGGTTTGTTGCAGCCACTCTGGAAAATAATATGGTGTGTCTTCCAAAAGCTAAGAACTGAACAACCCTAGGATCCAGCACTTGCCCTCCTAGGTATTTGCCTAAAGGGCATGAAAATGCACATTCAATGGGGTACCAGCACCGTAATATTTACAGGAGCATTATCAACCGTAGTATACCAATGGAGGGCGTCCAAATGTCCATTCGCAGATGAGTGATTATATATATATATATATAAATTTGTATATAAATATATATGTATATGTATATGTACACATATATGTGTGTGTGTGTGTATTCATTATCCCACATCTTCTTAATAAAACAGGGGCCAGGTTCAGAAAGAATGCAATCTTACCATCTGTAAGGATGTGGATGGATCTACAGTGGGTTTAGCTAACTAAAATCACTAAGAAAAGACCAATAGCCTGTAACTTGAATTTTGTGGCATTTCAGAAATAAAACAAATGAGCATAGTGAGGGGAGAAAGGCCAATGAGGAAAGAGACTCTAACCTACACCACAAACTGAGGGTTGCTAGAGGACAGGGGTGTGGGGCAAGGGTTCAATGGGTGACAGCTATTAGGGAGAGTACTTTCTTTGATGAGCTCTGGGTGTTCTATGCAGGTGAGGAATCACAAAATCCTATCCCTGAAGCAACGGAATGAACAAAGCATGGAAACGAATTGGAATGGAAGTCAAGGAAGGAAAGAAGATGACCATGTTGTACTTCATGAGGAGTGAGGTAAAAATGGAGGGATTTTCGCTCTCCTGTTCTGTCAGTGATCACTTTCAAACACACTATGGTATGAGACACTAGTTTACTATTGCATAAAGAGCCCTCAGAAAGCTGCCAGGAAGATTCAGATGT
>JAHRIG010008193.1:206725-262101 GCA_020311275.1 Eira barbara | reverse complement strand
TTTTGGAACAAATATGGGGGTACCTTGTGATAGGGCTCTTTCTCCCCCAAGCAGGGAAATTAGCTGCCCTTCATTCCATTACGACTATCCTACTTTTCCCTCACCGTGTGACCATTGGTACAGAGAATCTTAGGCCTCCTTCGGTGCCTAGGTCCCACTGCCTTTTCATGGTTGGAGTTGAAAGTATTTTATGGATGCCATTTTGGTTTTTGATGGGCCTATTGGTAGGAGGAAGCCTGGCTGCTCCCTATAAGCCAACACAAAGCCTGTGCCACTGACCAACATGGCAATACCAGACCCGTGGCAGCCCTTCCCCTGGTGCTCAGAGCTCTTCTTTCTCACTGAGTCCCACTCACTGGTGTTTCTCTCTCTTCTGGTAGGGAGAGGCCCAAATGTTCTCTCTCTAAGGATATCTTCTGTGCCTGGTTATATCCATGTTATGGCAGAGAAGACAGGAATTCATGACGATGGCCTCTACTAGTATCAGATCAAGTGGACTCCCCCTTACCTGACTTGGAAGCAGAGAGGGGCCTCAGCAGGAAGCACACCCCCTCTTTCAGACAAGCTTAACTTGAGGGACACCAAGGTTGGTGTTGTCAGGGTCAGGGGGCCACAGCTAGAGCATTCTGAGGGGTGTGGATGAGCTGTCCAGTGTCAAACCCCTTGGTTGAGGCTCTGTCCATCCTGCAGCTTCCATGAGCAGCCAGGGTGCTTTGTAAAGACCTGTCTTGCTCACACAAGTTCAAGTACTTCTTGCTGTTTCCACAAAATCTACATCTGGGTGAACACTTGTCTGTACCCCACTGACCTGAACTGTCTTTAGAAATTCCTCCCTGGGAGGATGGGTTTCAGCCAGGTATGACAGGGAGCAAGCTGAGAGGAGTGGCCTGGCCTGCACCCCTCTGCTGACATGGAGCATGGTCTGGTTGCTCTAGTTAGCATCTGAGTTTAGGAGCACGAGGGGCTAGAGTGGCTGCAGCATGTCACCAGAAAGGGCATGTGTGAGGTGTATTCCAGGACATAAGGCATGGAAGCTTGTGGGAAAGGACAAATGAGGGGGGTTGTGGGCAGGCTCTTCCATATTCTATGGTCCCAGGACCCAATGGCATCACTGCTGGCTTGTCCTCATGATTTCAGGTCTCATATATATCAGTCCAGGATTCCTCCTTTTGCCTCATACATAAAAGAAACTTTTACCACCACTCAATGTGGTCTGCATTCAAGACCCAATCCTTGGAATGTCTCCCCAACTGAAACCCATGGGGACAGGGATCTGAGAATACTCACTCCTCTCATACCAATAAAAATCTGTGGAGGCTTACTCAGTGTGGCCCACGCTGTCTCCTCCTCAGGCCCACATCAGTCACCCCCAGACCTCCTCACCCCGAGGCTCTCTCTTTGTGGGCTCAAGGTGTTGCACCTGTGAGAGCAGAAGTTGGGCACGGCACTCCAGGTCTGGCATATTGAGCCCCATGTATACCAGCAGCATATACAGGCTGGGAAATTCTGGGGGCTGAAAAAAAATCCCCAGAATATTGCTCCATCCATATGTTCAAGATGGAATATATAGCCCTGAGGACAGGCAGGTAGGCAGAGACGTCAAAGGACAGGGCACCCATCCAAACCAATATCCCATGGAAACCCTGTGGGACCCTGGGCCCCCGGATTTCCAGCTCCTGTCAGAGACAAGTCCTACTCCTTCTCCACCTGTTATCTGTCAGTTCTCCCCAGGACAGGCCTGGTCACAAGTGGCAGGCTGGCAGAAAGGCGTTAATAATGGGAGTCCGTCATCAATGTTATGAGCATTTCTGTCCTTCATAGGGGAACTGGACACACTCCTCAATCTGTCTCCTTTCTCACTTGCCACTTGAATTCAACTTCATATGCCCAGGGAGGGGTGGTGTCTGGCTTCTTATTTACAGTCACTTCACACACCACTGCTCTGTAAAGATCCAACCAAGGAGGGAACAAAGGTACTCTGTCTCTAGCCAAGCCTTCCCAGGAGCCTCCAACACCTCAAACGTTACATCCTGTGCCCATGTGCTGCCTTATTCACTATGTGCCATGAGTGGGTCTTCTTCCAATGACACTAATCTCCCACAGGATGTGGGTTGTGTGGTCCCTGACCTCTCGCTGGATCTCCTGAGCACCCTCTGAGCACAAGTGTCCAGGTTCTAACAGACTTCTGTGTGATGGTTCCTAAATCCTCAGTTCAGGGTCCTGGATTTGTGGTTGAAATAGGGCTAGGAGGGGGCGGTGATGAAGAATGAACGTCTTAGGGTTTGAAGTTGTCCTCCATCCCACTATGGTTTTCCACAGTGGTCACACACCAACCACATCGCCCCAGGACACCTTCCCATTTTCCAGAAAAAGCTCTCATACATTTACCCTAAAGCAGGAATAATGAATGTGTGGGTAAAGTTCTAGCAGGCCCTCTAATTAACAGTACCTCACTACCCTAGTAGAGAGGGAAGGCCCTCCTTTATCAGCTGAAGCTTACTCACATGTTCCATGTCTCCTGAGCTCTGCTGACCTCATTATAGATGGAGAAAATGCACCCATATCTAGAGGAGGCCAAGGGGACATCACATGACATGTCCTGTGGATGCTACCTCTCATCGTCTGAGCCCCACCTCGTCTGCAGCCCTGAGGTGCTATCTGTTCTCTGTAGGGATCATATGCAGCTCCTATATAAATGCCTCCACTGAGTGGGGATTCCTGAATGCTTGATGAATGAAAGGGCCCCAACTAGCCCATCACAGATATCTGAGTGGGCCTGGCCCATTGCTCACACCCAGGGATGCCTGCTCTGGATTCACCCAGACACAGACCCCAGATGGAGTCTCAGATTTCCCTTTCAATGGCAAAACAGCCCAGCTCAAGACCATAGTGATAGTGAGGGATGAGGCAGAAGCTTCATCATGAGGAGCAGGAGAATGCTCAAATAGTGAAACCACAGGCCCTCTAGCAGACTATTCCACAGGAGCAGGAATCCAGGTGTACTTTCCCTACAAGTCCCCATGGAGTTCCTATAGTAACTCTTCCCCAGTTAGGAGCAAACTGAGGCTTGGGGAAGTTTGGAGACATGCCAAATTCTCACAACCAGGCATTGGCAAAATCACACTTGGCAGTTAGGGGCAGGGTGCTCACCTTGCAAGTAGGAGGTCCAGCACCTCTTGGGTGGTGGCAAAGTCTCGGTATGTGCCCAGGAACATGTAGACAGAGTTTAGATCTCTTCTTAGGAAGGCAGGTTCCAGGTGTTCTATTTCTGTCTCCATCGTGTTGGTCTGGTTGGTAAATGCACAGAGGTCTCATTTCTCTTTCTGGTTGAGCCATTTTTACCATGAGGTGAATCAGAGAAGACATGAGTCAGTGCTACAGCCACCAGGAGTATTGGGTGTTGGAGGGCAGACTGAGCCCCCAGATCTCAGTGACTTATGGCAAGAGGTGGGACAAGAGAGCTCACAGTACTAAAAAGAATAAGGTGACTCAGTGTTTCCTTGGGTTGATCATAAGGCTCTTGGTTTTGGTTCATGTCATATTCTCAATATCCTGGGACTTTGCTCCTCATAGGCCTGTGCCCATAGGTCAGTGTCTGCTTGAGGATTCTGTCTCTCCCTCTGCTTTTCCCCCCTCTCCCCCTGCCTCTCTCTCAAATCCGTCAATCAACCAATCAATTAATAAACCTTTAAGGAAAAAGAAAAAATGTTCTTGGCAGCCATATAAAGAATTGAAATAAATGGAGTCTGAACTGATATTATCTCAAGTCACTTTGTGAGCTGAGTACAGTTAGCATGAATGGCATGAATCCTGTGATTTCTGATAACATATCCCATTCTTGAGACAAGAACACAGAGATGATTTAGCTGAGAGGTCTTAGGATATTAGGGCGCAAAGGATGCAGGATGCCTCACTGTGCGTTGGCAAAAGAACGGGATCACATCAAATTCCTGCTTCAGTAAAGGGCTCAATGGCTGTGATAAATGACTGGCCTTCTGAAGTGGTGTGCATCACAGTGGAACCCCTGATCCGCAACCTGGAGTGACCCCAAAGATGCGTTCCATCAAAATGAAAGGACAGATCAAGAGAAATAATAACATGAGCTGAACTTCCCTTTGGATAAAAGTCTCCCAATTCACCATGATAATTTGCAAGACTTGCAGAACTTGGAGAAGAGCTGTTGGGCCAATGGGGACAAATGGGAGCACGAGTTAGGAAAATGCATAGCACAGTGCAAAAGAACTCTAGATAAATGAGATGAGACATGGTTTAAAGTCTCTTCAATGATATTCTTATAAATAAGTGGACGATGACTCTGCTTCTGTCTAAGGTGTGGGCAGGACCAGATGGGCAAGTTTGGGGAAAAGATGGGATGGAAGTTCATGTGAGTACAGGACGCTAGGATCCCAGGCTAGCTTCTCGGATGTGTGGTCCTTTGTTCTGCATTTTGTCACCCTTGGAGTTGGATCTCCCCAATACCTGCACTCATCTTTAACTAGTGCCGAACTCTGTTGGCAGTGTGGGGCATCTTCTTTTCCTTCAAGGAGGTATAGATGGGGATCTCATCATTCAGCTCCTGCCCCATCTCCTTCCTAGAGGTCTGTAAAGAGAGTGCCTGACAGCCAGGCAGGAGGCCTCAGAGCCATGTCTGGATGTCTTTGCTGGTCTTCAGACCAGGGCACTCCATTCCAGACACACCACACCCCAGTATTCACACGCCTCCATCAAGGAGAGAAACGTGGCACAGATTCAGGATCTTGGATGGGCTCTAGCGCAGGTAAGAGGCACCTCAGAAACCCTCTTTCCACCCTGCCCACCATGACATTGGTGTGAACAAGAAGGGATCACCAGGGTATCCACTATGCTCAACCTACTATAGCCCTTGGTCAGGAACCCCCACATATTCCTCTTTCCCTAAAACTCAAGAGGAAGTGATGAGGCTCCCCTTGGAGGGTTCATAGGGGTGGGCATCGTTTAGTCTGTTCAATTTTTTAAAAAGATTTTATTTATTTATTTGACAGAGAGAGAGAGATCACAAGTGAGAAGAGAGGCAGGCAGAGAGAGAGGAGGAAGCAGACTCCCCGCTGAGCAGAAAGCCAGATATGGGGCTTGATCCCAGGACCCTGGGACCATGACCTGAGCCGAAGGCAGAGGCTTTAGTCCGCTGAGCCACCCAGGCGCCCCTAGCATTAAGTACCTTATGACACCTCCTGCCAAATGCCCTAAGGTATTGGGGGTGAGGTTTTGGGCTAATGTCTGCAGCATGTGAAAAAGCCATTCCTTTGTGGTTTCTGGAAGCCAGAGCCCTGGAAAGTAGGCAAGTAGCAAGAGAACATCTTTCCATCTCAGATGTCTCTAGCCAAGTAACCCTGATAGTGGACTACATTAGAATGTGGGTGATGGTTTCATGGGTTCCAAGTTCTGTTGGGGTCTGTAGTCAAGGAAGTGACACCACTGCCTGGGATCCCCTACTGGAGTCCACTCCTGGTTTGACACCTGAGCAAACAGTGCTCTGGTTTGTCATTTCCTCATCCATTTTCTGGATGCAAGGCCACATCTGTACACAGTGACATCAACACACCCCTCTCCACAGGGCCCCAGGTAAGATCTGGGTGCAGCTAGGGCCTCAGCTTGGAAACGCATATGGTTTCAGACACAACTCTCTATTCTTACTTGTTTTTTACTCTGGATAAGACATTGCGCCTAGCAGGTATGATCTCCTCTGTAAAATACGGATGATTCTAGCAGGTCCTTCTACCAGATATCCACAGCTATAGGTTGGATAATATCTATGATGTTAGAGCAGTAGTGTCACATGTAGGAAATACCTCCGACCAAATTTCCTTCCTCCTATCAACTTCTTTGAATCTACTACTAGTCAGATCCCACCCCACAGTCCCTACTGGTTTGTGTGATTTGTGTGCACATGCACTCTCGCTCCTGGGTGCACACATGTGTTCATCAGTGCTCACAATCTGGAGTCCCGGAAGATGACAGCCCCACCTACAACGGTGGGTAATAGCTTCACAAGATCTTAGGCTTCTAATTTTCAATGCAAAACCTAAAGAAGGGATTGGTGTCTTGGCCCTTTATCGTCAGAATGCACCCTTACACTTAGAGAGTGCCTGCCCTGGGATGAAAGCCATTACCTCCCTTCCAATGGGTGTGATGTAGATAGGGGTCCATTCAGTGGATTGCCATAACCTGGGGTCCTCCTCAGACAACAACATGGGGAGATGTCTCCTTTCCAGGATATCAATGATCACCCTCAGCCTGATACCATTTCCATGGATATAGCCACTTCCTTCTAGACAACCTTTTCCAGAGCCCCCAGTGAATATCTAGGTGCACCAGGATCCCACCTTTGAAGATAATCAAAAGGCTGGATTCATGACTGGCAAGCCTTCCTACCTGTCTGATTGTGGGCAAGGCACTGACCCCGTAGAGCTCATCACCTTCTCCCATCATGGGGTACTGTTGGTTCCCCAAATCCTCTGCATATATCCTTGTGTAACCCCCTACTCTGAGTGTTGTCTGGATTTAGTGATTCAATTTCATTCCACAGAAAATGGCAACATGACCCAAAGTCCCTGCTGATATTTAGTTATAAAAGCTCATTGCCCATCCCCATGTTGACGCTGACCCATGTTCTGTATCAGATCCTTATACTGGAGTACAAGCCCTTAGGTTGAACCATGACACTGACATATGCATGTGGCCTAGCACTGTGGGTCAACAACAGACAGAAGAACTCAGGTTTTTGAGATGGGCTGTATCTGGCCAATGCCCCTAAGTGAGTTCAGGTTCTCAGAGAAGCAGGTCCTCCCTTGGTGCGGTCAACAGCCTCAACCTAATGAGATTCTGGAAGGAGTCCCTGGCTAAGCACTGCTAGATTTCTGATCCCCTGAGACTGGGGGACAGTGTTTGTGGGTTCAGCCACTGAATGTGTGAAAATGTGGTCACACAGCACTGGGAGAAGGGCACTGATACTGTCGAACTGCCCCAGGCCCTGGCTCTCCTACCCTCCCTCTCTGCTCTCTTCCTCAGCTTCCTCTGGCCACCCTGGCCTTGTTTCTAACCTCCAATATGGGAACATCAAATTATGCCCCCAATTCTCTGCTCCATGGTGTCTGCTGCCAGGTTGAATATACTCAAATTTGTGCCGGGCTGTCTCCTTCTTTTCCTGACACAGGAATTCTCAATGTCATCTCAGCATAGTCTTGTCAAACCTCTCACTTGGTGGAGCTCAGGACTTAGTTGTAGTCCCTTGCTCTTTTCCTATGGAGCAATTGCTCTTTTCATTCTCATTTTTGTTTCTTGTTTGTTCATCTTCTCCTCTAGGCCCTGAGTTCTTAGACGGAGAACATGGTTCGCTGATAAGCACTGGCACCACCTGAGTGTGCAGTGCCCAGTGGCTTAATGAATGGGAGACAAGATCCATCCCAACACTGACCAGCTCCATCTTTTAAGCCCCACTGATTTTGCTCATTTCCTTTTTCAGTTCCTTTTATTTTTTATTTTTTTGTTTTTGTTTTCTAAGTAAACTATTCCTGATGTGGGGCTCAAACTCATAACCCAGAGATCAAGTATCCTACTGTTTGAGGAAGCCAGGTGCCTTGTTGGTCATTTTTAAAGGTTTTTGGCTGATAACTCATGAAGTTAACTTGGTGATTTCAACATGTTGTAGGTATATTACATTATGCTAAATTACCAAGTAACTCCCCAAATTTTGGTAGCATGTCACTACAGATTTCCCCCCATGACTGTGTTGTGGGGCTCTTCAGATTAGGAGACTGAAATCCTTTGTGTGGTCTTCCAGAAATGCAGAGTCCCTCCACCATGGGCTTTCTCACTCCCTGGGTTGTCATGCACCTCTGATGCCATCAGCACAAGAGGAAAGATGACAAAGAAATACACAAAGGAGGGTGTTTCCGGTCAGTTCTTGAAGGTCTAAGTGTACACTTTTATGCTCAATCTGTTATTTATTTTTTTCAGGATTTTCTTTCTTTATTAGAGGGTAAAGAGCACAAGCAGGAAGGGATGGGCAGAGGGAGGATAAATGCTGAGGTGAGGAGGAGAGAATGTGGTGGATATGGACCAGTGGATGAAACAGCTTAGGTCACACAGAGCAAGACTCCATCAACTGGTAGTCCAGGAGTAATGAATATTCTCAGATCCCTATGCTGATGACCTGCCATCAGGGGAGACCTTCCAGGGATTGCTTCATGGACTCAGAGAACATTGAGTGGTGGGAACATTTTTCATTATTTAGGAAGGACATGAAAAGTCAATCATGGTGATGATACTTTCTCTTCTTGGATCAACAGCACCAGCCCCAAAAGAAGGTCCTGAACCACCTCAAGAGCAACTTATAGCTTTCAATGTGGTGCCTGCAGCAGATTCAGAGCTTGAGTGGCATGGATGGGCATAAGTTGTGGTGGTGATATGACTGGATACAGCAGAGGGGAGATACCTTCCTGAAGGAGCCTACTGCAATGTTTTTATTGACAATGAAGTGCTTGATTGAAATACATAGGAGTCGACTACTATGGGGGACATTTATGGCTTAAAAGTGTTCAAGTGGTGAAGTGGGGTGGAATCCCAGGTATGGCACCATAATCTCAGGATCCTGGGGGTCACAAGAAGAACAGGTGGGGCCAGGATGCTTCAGAGTTCCCAGACATCAGTTAGGAAAAAATGGCTGAAAACCACGAAGCTAGGTCCTGGCTTTCTGCTCTGTGTAGCCCTATACTCCGAATCACAGCATTGTTGGGCATTCACTTTCCTGAGAGGGTTCCAGAAAAAAAAAAAAAAAAAAAAAAAAAAAAAAAAGCGTAGCACGACCTCAAACACCCAGCAGGTATGGTGTGGTTCTATGCCAAAGGAATCCATAGAAGTTGGAATTGGGGCCACCTGGGTGGCTCAGTTGTTTAAGTAACTGCCTTCATCTGAGTTCATGACCCCAGAGTGTCTGGATCCAGTCCCACATCAGGTGCCCAGCTCCCTGTGGAGTCTGCTTCTCTCTCCGACCTTCTCCCATCTCATTATCTCTTTCACTCTCACTCTCTCTCTCTCTCAAATAAATAAAATCCTTAAAAACAAAAATATTGATGTTAGAACTCAATCACATTCCTGAGATAAAAATGTCTTGTCACTGGCAGCATGAACACGGAGTTCTGACAGAAACAGGGGAGTTAACGACTGGTGGAATTTTTTTTTTTTATTTTATTTTTTCCTGTGAGGGCTCTCTGAAGATCTGGGGTGCAAATTTTCAGCTCCTGCATAGAGAACAGGGTGCAGCAATATTCATCTCACCCATTGGTGCTGCAAGCCTTCAGGGAGTAAAACTGCACCACATACTGGACTCCAGAGGTGCTTACCCAGAGGCCTGTCTCTGCTGCTTAGGAGAGCTGCATTTGCACCAGTTGGAGTCCACTTGAGGATCAGGGCAAGAGATCCCTCCCCCAGAAGACCATCACAAACAACTCACTCCTCTCACGTTTACTGATAATAGAGGGCTGCAAAGCTTCGGAGCTTAGGGAAAACACTAAGTAACATTTTTGTATTTTAATTTTGTAGCCTTTTATTTATTTTTTCAGGTTTCTCTTATTTTTCATCTCTTTATAAATACTTTTTATTAGAGGGAGAGTGTGTGGGGGGGTGTTAGGAAGAGGCAGAGAATCTTCAAGCAGACTCCCTACTGAGCATAGAGTCCAACTCTGGGCAGGATCCCAGGGTCCAAAATAAATAACTGAGCTGAAACTCAAAAACTGAGCCACCTAGGCTTCCCTCCAAGAGTAGCTTCAAATGAGAAGAAATTAAAATTATATCAATCCTAAATATGTAAGAATAAAAAGGAAGAGAAGGAGAAGGAAGAGAAACAAGGACAACAAGAGCAGAGGAAGAGTAGTTCCGGATTAATATGAATTTTATTAAAGTATGACATGAGACAAAACTAGAAAGAAAGAAATAACTGTATTAGTAGTATCTTTGCAGTATGACCAAATGTGTTTGGTTTTTATTCTACATACTTGAAAAAATATCTTCCTATTTTTAAGGCATGCATGAATTATTTCAATTTTATCTTTAATATTGAAAGAAAAGATGTTATATAATTTAATTTCTCAAATGTCTTAGGACTTCTGGCAGAAATTCGCCTCAAACAAACTCGCCAAAGGTCTTGGAGGTGATCCTCGACTGTGTTCTCAAACATGAACCAATAATAGTAGTAATTCCTGCATCATGTTGGTTTATTTAATTGTCCTTACCACAATGATAAGTACTTACTAATTTAGTTATGTACATATTAAATGTTTTTTTCTCTTTCACTTATCAACGCCAAAAGGGCATTCACCTATTCTGTTTTGTTCACCAATGTATAGTCAATTGCCTAGCATAATGACACATTAGGTAGGAACTCAATAAATACCTTGGAATGAATAAATATATAAACCAAGAAAGTGAAATTGTATCAGAGTTTGGAAGTATAACTGAAAATCTATAAAAACGAAATAAAAAATGATTCATTGGAACAAATGGTTGCGAATTTGTCATCACAAAATGGGCCATTAGTGTCCAGATTTTTTGTTTTACTACTCTTTCACTACTATTTTTCACAAAGATCTGTTTTTCCCGAAATTGAAAAATAGCCATATCATCTGAGAAAAGAATAACAAATTCTTTTTGAGGTAGTGTAAACACCAGAACCATCACTAAGGTGAGGCAATTGATGCATCCAGAGCACACGATGTCAGGAGACATTCACACCTAGGTTTGCAAAAGCCTCACCCATGAACCTTCATGACCCTGCAAGTGAGGGGTTCCTTAAATGTTGTACCCTAGGGGACTCATTTGTCTCATTCTGATATCTCTGTTAATTTATCTATTATTTATTCTTTCTACAAACTTATCCTTGAAAGAGAAATGAGTGCATCTCCAGTCTATCTCAGCTTGCCAAGAATAGGTTCATGAATGTTCCTTTTATACACAGATTTCTTTCCATCTCTTGACTGCCTGCCAGGCCCAATGAAACTTCCAGGTTGATGACCACTATGTACTTCCTTTCCTCCAATCCCATACTGTTAATTGTGACCAAGCCAACTGGCTGCACTAAACATTTTTGTTACTCAACCTTAGCTGGTCCGTAATGAGACTTGTTATTCTTTTCTTCTTATCACTTTGTGCAGGCCAGAGATTACAAATGAGGTGTTGGGTCTCAGTGCATAGACACCTTTCTTTGCTTCCAACATACATAATGTTAACTACTTCATTTAACTGTTTACTTCATTTCTCTAAAGTCTGGTTTCCGGTTTTCAAAATGGAGTTGACATTTGTCCATATTTCCTGACTGTCAATGAGATTTATAAACAATAATATTGGGAAATATGCAATTCAGTACTCTGCATATAGTAATCATTTAACAAATGTGAAATAGTATAAAACACAAAAATGAATCATTACATCTTTATAGAAAAAAAATGATGTAATATATAATTTTATGTGTTTCCTCAATGCAAGACTTTTCTACTTGATCTTTTATTCTCAAGGGAGACTTTATATTTTGTAGTACATTCTGTGATTTTCTTTCTTTTACCAGATTGCTCTAGGTCATCACCAGCCCACTTGATGGGAATATACTATTTTGTTCAATCAAAACTAAGTAAGAGTTTTAACCCTCCTTCTGAAAAAGAATCTCTTCTTGCTTGGCAAAGACCTTTCCCATGTTTTAGGGGCATTGCCACCAGGGTATTTCCTATGTAACACCATTAAACTTTCCCCAGGAAACCAACCATAAGTTGGGGAGTTCCTAGATCATACCTTCATGCTCCTTGTCTGGGCTGCATGGGCTTCTATACACAGTAAACGAACTGTCTTCTGCTTGGTATTTAGCCTTGTGTAGTATGGGCTATCGCTACTGCATCAGATTTGCCCAAAGTCTAGTTACATCTCATATATTGTAAGACTTGGAAATGGAATGTTGGCTCTTCATTGCCAATGGCAACACTTGAGACTATTGTGTGATTCAAGTATTTTCAACTCCTCCTGCTCTTTTGCTTTGAAATCCATCAGGCCATGTGTAATCAGGGAACAAATATGATGACTCAAAGGAATTAGTGGCTGGTAAATATAGAACTAACCCGTCATACCTCATTCACACAGAGATTGCTTTTTACCTTTCTCTGCAAGACACAGAGCTCATCTAAATGAGAAGTACAAATGTTTTCAAAGGCAACTCCCATCACAGCTCAAAACTGTAAAATAATGACAAAAACAAATCCTTTGTTGTATTATCTGTTCTACCCACATGACTTTTCATTGCACTCAAGATACCTTAATGTTTAATGATTTTTTTTATTGATTGGCCATGGTTGCATCCTTTAGAGAAAGATCTTTGAATATTCATCACAGATAAATGATAAGCATGTAGAATTAGAAAGGATATGTTAATCAGAATTAATGGAAAATCTACCATATTAAAATTATTATGATAGGTTTTATGCGAATATAAGGAAAATGTCTTAGTCAGCTTGGGCTGCTATAACAAAATACCATAAAATGAGCAGCTTCTCATCAATAGAAATGAATATCATCCTGAAGGTTTTAGGTCAGATATCAGAGTGCCAGCATGGTCAGGTTCTTGTGACAGCCAGATTGCTAACTGCTCCTTGTATCCACATGTGGTGTAAAGAGAGCTAGCTAGCCCTCTGACCTCTTCCTATGACACCAATCCTATACATAAGGGCTCACCCTTGTGAACTAATTATCTCCAAAGGCCCCAACTCCAAATACCATCTTACTGGAATTAGGATTTTAACATATGGATTTTTGAGAGGCACAAATATTCAGTCTGTAACAGGTGACTAAAAATAGTTATCTCAAGAACTTCGCTTTAGAGTTATAGATCATTAAGGCATGCCTCTGGAACCATAAGCTTCAAGTTGCTTGAGGAAAATCCTGCTGTATACCTCTGAGCCTGTAGTACTCAGTGTGTCTAGGAAATATGCTATATTGAGTAGCAAATAATCCCTTTTTGCAAATTGTCTTACATAAAGTAGAGAAAAGGTGAGGAGGAAAAAATATCAGAAATCAATCGCGGAATGGTATGTGCAAATTGAAAGTTCAGCTAAATGCTTTCATCACTTACAGTTTCTGAGGGGCAGAGATTCATTCAACCCAGCTTTCCTTCTAGAACTGTTGGCACTCTCGTGTCTCTATTACTCTGTTAAGAGTATTCTCGCTGAGGCTCAATTCTTGCCTCTCTAGGACCCATTATTGCCTCCATCCCCTTCATACATTCTTAGCTCAGTGCCGTACTTTCCTGAGTGCTGCCTTTACATGACATTTGGCTCTTATCTACCACATACCTTTATTCTTTTACATTATTAATTCTGCGTTATTAATGTTTTTTCCTTTCCTTTTCCCTTTGTAGCCCTAGTATAAAATGTAAAGTTCAATATCACATGAAACTTTAGAAAACACCTTTCTAGAACCATTACTCATGACATGACAGTTGGCTTTTAGCCATGGATTGTATGCAGAGACTAATATACATAGGAGGAAATCAATAAGCTTCAATTTATACAAAATAAATAAAATAGAACAATATTTGAAAGAAAGAACCACAGTATGACAAGAATGTGCCTGGTGCCTGGTATCACTTGCAAATGATTGATTCTGATAGTAACTAGAAGTGCCATAAGTTTAGAAAAGAAAGACATGTCTCTGGATTAGTCTAGAACAGTCTCATGGATTATCAATAAGCATTGTTAGATTATGAAGATAGATAGAATTTAGAAAGTGAAAAAGATTGGGAAGGTCGTTCTAGAGGAACGTAATCTGTGGTTAATGATGGGTGCATAAATGTATTATAAGTAGAGCTCCACTAAAATAGTAGTGCATATGTAACTGAGGTCTAATTCCACCTGAATCTGGGTCTGGATCTCATTACTCCCCTCCATGTTTTTTGTATGAATGCCTTGGCAGTGTATAGAAAATGTGTACGTCTGTGTGCGTGTATGTGTGTGTGTGTGTATATATACAATAATAAGTTTTTCCACATATATAGTGAGATACTGTTTCATTGTGTACCTCTGTCTCAACTACAGAAACTGGATTCAAGTGCAAAGCAATAAAAGTATAGAGAATGGAATATTACTATATTAAAGGATATGCTTTCAAATATACTCCAAATAACACTGATAGGGGTTTAGAGGATATCTCATTTCATTTGCTAACTTTTGTAATGCAGGTCAGGTGTATAACCTGTCTCCTGAAAAGAAAACAATATGCTGAATAAGACTGAGTGAGAATAGCCAACACTAGGGAGGAAATAACCACCCTTTTCTTCACTTTTTGTGTTTAACAATGATGTGAAGGCTAAGTGTTTAGACTAAGTAAGGTGTTAATTGAAGTCATTGGCATGGCAATATAAACATGAAATGGTATGCTTGCCTACATTGTCATTTCTAATTGTTTTTGTGGAGATCATATATATATATATATATGTATATATATACATATAGATATGTGTGTGTGTGTGTATATATATATATATATATATATATATATATATATATATATATCTTTTTGTGGAGGAAAGCATACCATTTCATGTCATTCATATATATATATACACACATATATATATTGTCATATATATATATATGACAATGAGGAGAGCTGGTGCTATTATTGTTCATTGGGACTTTCAGTACTTTGCATTGATCTATCTGATTTACAACTTTCATGTGTACAGATTTCCATTCTTCCTAATACCTAGGATTCCAGCTCCATTTCTAGGATGACTTTATTTCCCACTTGCTTTCTCCCTATTCCATTCTCTAGTCTCATTTATTCATTGGCTTGTTCATTATTCATTCAGTGAAGAAAGTGAGAGAAGATCTCATTGAGAGACAAAAGAGAACAGATCCAGGAGAAAGAAGGAGGGAAAGAAAGATAAATCTTCCTCTAAACCCTTTCTTCTGGGGTCTAGAAATTTTCATAGCCTTATGCTTTCTGCAGAAGACTTGCAGAAAATAAGTTTGATCAAAGAAGAAACTACCAGTCATAACCGAAGAAAAATGTCATTATTACCCTTTTACATAAATCAACAAAAAGTCTGTAGAGGTCAAGCCTCAAAGACAGCAAGAGAAGCAGAATCAATATCATCGGGGATAATAAGTTCTTTTCAAGAAGGCCTTCCTCTCTCACGAAGGGATGCAATCTTCCTGTCTCTATTGCTACTAGTGTAGTGCTATAGGGAATACGGATTTCCATATCTGGAACTTCTTATTTTCACATGAAGAATTGAAATCCCACATCATTCCTTCACCTTGTTTTCAGTGATCCTTGAAATAATGAGTGGACATTATCATTTTCTGCAATAACCATAATGTGAGTTCCTCTTTGCCTCTGGCCTAGAGGAAGCCCATGTCATGAAATAAATACTAACCTAGAAGCCATAACAGTCTAGGTTCAAGCCTTATGCTCTCTCTTAAGTCTATGACTCTGGAGAGCCGCTCATCACCTTTAACTTTAGTTTCCATCCCTGAGAAAGAGAACGATAATACTTATGTTCTAGAATGATGAGAAGCTTAAGTGAAATTGATGTGGACGGACAACAATTTTTAAAAGTTTTAGGTGCTGTTATTATAAGATCAATACATTAATCATATTTAAAAAAATAAAGCTGATATGTTTCAAAATTTTTAGAATTAGTGACTCCTTAAAAAATACTTTTGAATAATGAATGCTATAATCGCAGATCATTCCCATCATTTTAAAAAGTTTGAGTTGAACAAAGTTCAAGTTGAGATGAACAAAAACACATGATAAAATAATTATATGGATAATTCTGCCTCTCAGATAAAAATATGCCAGTGGCCTCAGAACACTCTATTATAGGAAATGATGTAATCTTTGTAAGGCTTTTCTTGAAATATAGACACATTGAATTTCATACTTGATATGTAATCTCATTACCACAGTAATGACAACTAATAATTCTAGTAAGTCTACCAGACTGAGTTGTGAAGTTACAAACATAGCACATCACTGTGAAAACAGCAGGAATCTTAGAACCTGGTTTCCATATGTGAGTTATTTAACATCGGCCTTGTTATCGACCTTTCTGGCTGGAGGGGAATGCCATTTCCCACTCCAGGCTTCCAAGAGGAGGTTATTTTTCCTTTGCATATTCTGGGCTTCCTCTACTTCTTCATTCATTCTACCCTAGTAAAAGTGAAATTGACGTAACTAATTGATTACTTGGGGAAGAATAACTACATACTTGAACTAATTTCACCCTTTTCTCTTTTGCTACTAATCTTGTCTTTAAAAAGCACACGTTTTCCTCCAGTCCTCTGTATTGCCCATAATCGGGAGGGTAAATCTGCTTAGGTCTGAGGTTCAGGATTAGCAGGAACATTTGACTCACCTATTGAGAGACATTCTTGTCAACTAAGTACAATTATTATTTTAACCCCTATTTTGAGGTCTGGACTATTTTTTTTTTCCCTCAGCTTCTTCAGATTACAACAGGGTAAGGGAGGGACAATAGTAATTTTGTGATGGCTTTGTTAAAACCCCAACGTCAAATGTATCAGCCAGAAATACTGAAAAATAAAACCAAAAGAATGGAATTTGGGAGATCAAAGTATGCACGTGGAAAGCCTTGGTGGTTTAAGAATAAGTAATTTGGGCCTTGGCGCTCTGACTGTGGTGATTTGTAAAGGTAGCATTAGGTTCATATGTGTTTTTAAATTCTATGATTGACTAAATTGAAATATTTCAGCCCAGCTGTGTGGTATTTTGGTTGTGGTAGATGATTGTAGCTTGCAGATTTTGTTGTTGTTGTTGTTGTTTGCTTATTTTGTTTAATTAAATGGCTTTATTTTCCCGCATACAGACATTTAGATGAAGGTCCCTTGTCCTCAGTAAAGATATTCAAGAAGGGATATCAATGAGAAGGGTCCATGAGAGACGAAATCAGAGATAGACAGTGGGCATCTCAGCAAACTGGGATGGAGCCTCTCAGTTCTCAACAGAGGTGCAGAGTCTGGCAAAGACTCAATGCCCCAGGGCTTAGAAAGGGCAGACTTCCACAATCAGGAAGGTGAAGCTTCCTCCTCTTTCTTTCTTTCTTTTTCTGGCTGAAGCAAATGTTCCACTGCAAGGAAGAGTACAGGCCTTTTAGGTATTAGGGGGAAATACAGTCTTTGCTGCTTCTAAATTGCCGGGTAGTGAAGCTATGCATGTGTCTCAAGCACTACTGGGTTTTTAGCTTAATCCACTGAGCTACCCAGGTGCCCCAGATGCATCTATTCTGAGACCTCTGTGCTCCAGTGTTTATTTTATTTTATTTTTATGTATTTTTTTAAAATTTTATTTATCTTTTTAATTTCTTTTCAGTGTTCCATAATTCATTGTTTATGCACCACACCCTGTGCTCCATGTAATACATGCCCTCCATAATACCCTCCACCAGCCTCACCCAACCTCCCACCCCCTGCCCTCCAAAACCCTCATTGTTTTCTCAGAGTCCACAGTCTCTCATGGTTTGTCTACCCTTCCAATTGCCCTCAACTCCCTTCTCATCCCTATATCTCCATGTCCTCCATGTTATTTCTTATGCTCCACAAATAAGGAAAACCATATGATAATTGACTCTCTCAGCTTGACTTATTTCACTCAGCATAATCTCTTCCAGTCCCATCCATGTTAATACAAAATTTGGGTATTCATCCTTTCTGATGGAGGCATAATTCTCCACAGTATATATGGACCCCATCTTCCTTACCCAGTCGTCTGTTGAAGGACATCTTGGTTCTTTCCACAGCTTGGCGACCGTGGACATTGCTGCTATGAACACTAGGGTACAGATGGCCCATCTTTTCACTACATCTGTATCTTTGGGGTAAATACCCAGTAGTGCAATTGCAGGGTCATAGGGAAGCCCTATTTTTAATTTCTTACAGAATCTCCACACTGTTTTCCAAAGTGGCTGCACCAACTTGCATTCCACCAATAGTGTTAGAGGGTTCCCCTTTCTCCACATAATCTCCAAAGCACGTTGTTTCCTGTCTTGCTAATTTTGGCCATTCTAAGTGGTGTAAAATGGTATCTCAATGTGGTTTTGATTTAAATCTCCCTGATGGCTAGTGATGATGAACATTTTTTAATGTGTCCGTTAGCCATTTGCATGTCTTCATTGGAGAAGTGTCTGTTATTGTCTTCAGCCCATTTTTTGACATGATTATCTGTTTTGTGTGTGTTGAGTTTGAGGAGTTTTTTATAGATCCTGGATATCAGCCCTTCGTATTGTCATTTACAAATATCTTCTCCCATTCAGTAGGTTGCCTCTTTGTTTTGTTGACTGTTTTCTTTGCTGTGCGGAAGCTTTTGATTTTTTTTTTTTTTTAATCTTTTGATGAAAACCGCAAAATTCATTTTTGCTTTTGTTTCCTTTGCCTTTGGAGACACATCTTGAAAGAACTTGCTGTGGCCGATGTCAAGGAGGTTACTGCCTATGTTCCCCTCCAAGATTCTGATGGATTCCTGCCTCACGTTGAGGTCTTTTATCCATTTCGAGTTTATCTTCATGTATGGTGTAAGAGAATGGTTCACTTTCACTTTTCTACACATAGTTGTCCAATTTTCCCAGCACCATTTATTGAAGAGACTTTTTTCACTGGATATTTTCCCCAGATTTGTTGAAGATTTTTTGACCATAGAGTTGGGGGTCCATATCTGGGCCCTCTACTCTGTTCCACTGGTCTATGTGTCTGATTTTATGCCACTACAATGCTGTCTTGGTGATAACAGCTTTGTAGTAAAACTTGAAATCAGGCAGCATGATGCCTCCAGTTTTGTTTTTCAACATTTCCTTTGTAATTCGGGGTATCTTCTGATTCCATACAAATTTTAGGATTGTTTGCTCCAGCTCTTTGAAAAATACCGGTGAAACTTTGATCAGAATGGCATTAAAAGTATAGATTGTTCTAGGCAGTGTAGACATTTTAACAATGTTTATTTTCCAGATCCATGAGCATGGAGTGGTCTTTTATCTTTTCACATCTTCTTCAATTTCTTTCATGATTGTTCTGTAGTTCCTCAAGTACAGATCCTTAACCTCTTTGGTTTGGTTTATTCCCAGGTATCTTATGGTTCTTGGTGCTATAGTGAATGGAATCGATTGTCTAATTTCCCTTCCTGTATTTTCATTGTTAGTGTATAAGAAAGTAACTATTTTCTGAACATTTTTGTATCCTGACATATTACTGAATTGCTGAATGAGTTCTAGTAGTTTGGGGCTTGGGGCTTTTGGGTTTTCCATATAAAGATCATGCTGTTTGTGAAGAGAGAGAGTTTGAATTCTTCATTGCAATTTGTACTCCGTAGTTTTAAATGGTTCTTGACTGGGTCAGTCAGCATAGCGTCTGTCTCTTGATCTCAGAATCTTCAGTTCAGATTTTTGTCATGGAGATTGTTAAAAAAAAAAGAAGGTGTGGGTGTTATAACATTCTGTCCAATTTTAGTCTAGGTATTTTATAGGTGTAGCTGTTTTGTTGAAGTCTTTGTCACGTGTCGACTCTGTTGTTGTGGATGGGGTTGGATATACATTCAGTTGCATTGCTTTACTTGAGGTTGCCCAGTGTTTCCAGAACCACTTAATGTGGAGACTGTCGCTTCCCTATTTTTTATTCTTGGAGCTTTGGTTGGGAATGAATTGACTACATATGCGTCAGTTTCTTCCTGGGCTTTCTACTATGTTCCATTCATCTGTGTGTCTGTCTGTATCTCCATACTATACTGTTTTGATTTCTACAACTTTGTAATACACTTTGAATTCAGAAAGCATGACACCTCCAGTTGTTCTATCTCCAAATGGCTTTGGCTCTTCAAGGCCTTCCATGGCATTATTCACTTTGTATGATTGTTGTTCTTATTTCTGGAAATGCTATTAAATGTTGATGGGGTTTGAACAGAATGGTTAGATTGCTTTTTGCAGTGTGTACTTTTGGATTACATATATTCTTGGGATCCATTAGTATGGGATGTCTAAAGACTTCATTCTGCCTTCTCAAACTTTTCTCATTAATGATTTATAGTTTTCAGTATACAGGTCTTCCCCTTCTTGATGAAAATAATTCGTAAGTATTTTATTCTTTTTGAGTGATTATGAATTAAAATCATTTTCTTAATTTCTCTCAGTGATAACTTGTTATTCATGTATAGAGATAAAACTCATTTTTGTATATTGAATATGTGTCCTTAAGCTTGACTTAATCCATCTGTTGGTTCTATGGGGATTTTTGTAGAATCATTTCGGGTCCTATATATCTTATCATGTTCTCCTAATAAGTAAAAAATTAACGGGATATATAGGTTGATGTTATCTAACTGGGGAAAAAAAGGATAGAGGTATGCTGAGAGATCATTTACAAATTGTCTAAAATGTTTTGTGGCTAATATAAGCAAAGGAATCCATAAATGTGGCTTGTTTCTATTTACTGCTTTCTTTCAACTGGGTATACAGAGCTGTTTCTTAGACCAGTTATTCCCCCACACTTTCCCACCCTACAAGCTGTGCCTTTTGGGAGGCATGCACCATTCTCTCTGCTTTCTATCCTTTGACCCAGGGCTGGACTCAGCTGCTCAGAAAATACTTCTCAAATAGTGCGCTTGGGAAGAAGCTTATTTTTTCATAGATTTCCTAGAAGACATCCTCCAAAACATTGAATTTTACAGAATTGCTTTTGATCTCTCTGGGATCCTTGAAGATGTCCAAGGTTGAATGTGGTTTGTTTTGCAGACAGGTCAGGGAGCACTTCGGTACTCCTGCAATGGCTCCTGTGGCCGCCAGAGGGCTGGGTGTGCTCTTATCAAGTACATGGCTCCACCTCTGCACAAGGTAGAAGTTAACCTCCTTTAGGACTTCCCTCACAATCTTAGACAACTGACTCAAGAATTATTTACTGTAAAGATTCTTTGGGATCTCCCTACAAGTGACAACCTAAGGTTCTACAGTGACTAAGCTGTGTTCCTTCTTGCACATGCAGATACATAAAATTATAAATGACTGAATGAAGGTGGACCCTCCCCTCACACGAGACACAAAATGAACCCCAAATGGGTCACAGACCTAACTTTAAGAGCTAAAACTATAAATCTCAGAGAAGAAAGCCTGAGAAGAAATATTCCTGACCTTAGATTAAGCATCTGTTTCTCAAAGATGATGCCAGAATCAAAAAGTGGAAGAACTGATACATAGGTAAATTTGTCACCAACACAACTGCCTTCGCTCTGGGCTCCCGACATGCTCCCAGGTACCAAGTAGGAACTGTACGAGTCATTTCTTTCTACATCCTACTTAGCTGTACCCATTACTATCTCGAATATAGGGATGGGGTCTGTACTCTCTGACACTGCACTCCGTGCTCCATTCACATGGTCCCAACATGGAATTCAGAGTTGTGCAAAGATCCACATAAAAATGCCCAGGCTTGGAGACCTCACTGAGGTTTTGGGGAAGGGTAGTGGTACCACTCTGGAGCCTGACCTGGGTCTGTTTTCTGACGATGGCAGGTCTTGGCACTGAGGACTCTCCCTTTTCCATCCAGCCTTTGTCTGGGCAGGATGAGGTTTCTCCCTGGGTACCAGGCATAAAGGTTCGTGTAAACTCAGACTTAAGAAGTCCCTTCTGAATTATCTGGAATGCAGCCTTCCTGTCAGGTGGGACCTACAAGGGTAGGTAAGGCCTGGGTTTAGATCCTGACTCTGCCTTCCTGTGGAGTATGGAGAGGGGCATTTTCATAAAGCTTTGGTTTCCTTATTCATCAAACAGAGACAGCATTTCTACCTTCCTCATGGAATTGTTATACAGATTGACTGACACGATTCATGTTCTCAAAGGACACTCAGTCATCCCTAGCTCTGCCTGCTTAGATTACCCACTGTGAGCCTACTGCTGCCATGGGCTCTGGCTTCTACCATACTCTGTCCCTTTTGCCTGGCAAGCCTGAATCCTCCTGACTCAACTGTCTTTCCAGAAAGCCTTCATCCCCTCCAGTATGGGTAACCTGTCTCTCAGCTGGGATCCCACAACACTGGTCCTCATCCATCAGACCCAGGACAGCCCTGGGTAAGGATCTCACCCAGAGAATGTATCCTGGATATGGATAATACTCGGTGTGGAGACTGTCAGTCTGGAGCTTCCTAAATTGTCATGTTTTTGGAACAAATGTTGGGGTTACTTGTGATGGGGCTCTTTCCCTCCAAAGCAGGCAAATGAGCTGCCCTCACTTCCATCACGACTGTCTCCTACCTCACCCTATCATATAATCATTGGAACATAGCATCTGAGGTTTCCTTGCTTGCCAGGATACCAGAACCTTTTGATGGTCAGAGGTGAAAGTATTTTCTGGAGGTGAATTTACCAACAGGTGATGGACCTGTTGGTAAGATGAAGTCTGTCCAATCCCTACAAACCTACACAGAGCCTGTGCCCTGATCAATAGGGCAGTGTCCCAGCCCATGGAAGCCCTTCCCCTAGTGCTCAGAACTCTCCTTTCTCACTGAGTCCGCATTCACTGGTGTTTCTCTCTCTTCCTGCAGGGAGAGCCCCAGATGTCGTCCCTCTGAAGATGTACCTTCTATGCCTGGTTAGCTCCATCTTGTGGCAGAGAAGAGAGGGATTACTACCATGGCTTCTCCAGCAGCTTCATATTACGTGGACACCGCTTACCCAACATTGGGGGAAGGGAGGGATCTCCCCCTTCTTGTCTTGAGCTGGAAGCACAGCCTCCTCTCTCACACAAGCTGAATTTGAGGGATGCCAAGGTTGAGAGAGGCAGGGGTACAGGGTCATGGCTAGGGGAGCCTGAGGACTGTGGGCAAACTATATCCAGTGCCAAAACCCTTGTAGAGCCTCTCTCCATCCTGCAGCTTCCATGAGCAGCCAATGTATTTTGTAAGGGCTTCTCTTGTTCACACGGGTTCAAGTGGCTTTTGCTTTTGCCACTAAAACTACATGTGGGTGAACACAAGTCTAACACACTGACCTATACTGTCCTTAGAGGTTCTTCCTTCATAGGATGTGGTCCATCCAGGAAATACAGGGAGCAACCTGATAGGTGTGGCCTGGTCTTCACTCCTCTGCTTCCCTGGAGCAGGGCGTGGTTTCTCAGGTTAGAATCTGAGTTATAGAGCACAAGCGGTTGGAGTGGCTGAAGCGTATCCCTGGACACGGCCTGGGTGATGTGTATTCCAGGATATGGGGCAGGGATACTTGTGGGGGATGACACATAAGGGGGGTGTGGGAAAGCTCTTCCCTGCTCTATGGTCACTCCCACTACCGATGGACTCACTGCTGGCTTCTCCTTCTTATGGTTTCAGAACTCAACTATAGACTCAATTTCTCCTTTCTCAAGGAAGGCTGACAATGGATAAAGAGAGCGTAGACAGAGGAGCCAGCAGCATGTTCTCCAAATATGTGGTTAAAGCGTGTCCAGAAATGGTGCTTATAGGAATCAGACATAAAGGACAGAGATTTGTGACACAGATGTACTTATTACTTTAATGATGTGAGTCAAATAATTGGAAATGGCTCAGTTGTTCAACAGATGGTGCTTTGAGTGCTCTCACTGAACATGTCCCAGGGGACAGCAGCGACCATGCCTATCCACTGTAGGGACATCAGGTAGAGCCCAACCCTAAAACTCTCCCTGCTGCACCCCCTGTCTTTGCGCAGACACATGTGTGCAAGCAAGCACACACTAAATCCAAAGGGAAAAGCATGGAAACAGGACACCATCCATTATGGGTGATTATTTCATGGAAGAACGAATGTGTCTTCATTTATTCATATTTAAATCTTTATTTTACTACATAAATATAGTCTGCCTAACCCTAAAGAACTATTTAGTTTACTTCCTGACCTGTTAGTAAAAAATGGGAAGAATTAAGGTGTAATGTTAATATTTTTATAACATGCCCGCTAAAATAGTTTAAAAGTGTCCTATGCAGGAAAATGAAATCATTTAAAGGTGTCTCATGGACCCAGACATTTCCTCTGTTTCTGCCTTTGAAGGCATCCTTCTGAAAGGAACGCAATTCCAGATAAAGAAAGTAGTTCATTTTGGGGCTTCCCATGATCATTGCTGTTTCTGAAACATTTGGTGTAATAAAATGCTATTTTTATAAAAAATTGAAAAGAACATATTTTTATATGTTTCTTATGTTTTGTAGCGAGACAGAGAAGGCCATGTTCTGTAGCCAGACAGAGAAGGCCATAATGTAGAATTCCAGGCACATGAAAATCCCAGATGAAGTAAAGTACCAAAAACAGAGAGAAAAGCAGTGGTTGCCGGAAGTGGGGTGAGGGAATGAGCAGTGAGTGATACCTAGCCCAGGTTTCTCTGTGATGGAAATATTCCTCAAGTAAATGGTTGTGCAACACTCTTAAAGTATGTAATGGCACCTTCATATACCATTGAAAAGGATCAGAGTAAAATTTTATGTAAACTCAAATTCTACTTTATTTAATGAACCATATCTATTAACCATTATACAATTGTATTCAGAACACAAAAATCACAAAGAGAGCAATGACAGAGGAGGGGAAACCATCCTTATGGTTCCAGCCAGAAAGAGCTGCTGCTTGGGGGCTGAGGGTGGTTGTTCCACTGAGACAGGTGCTGGCTCAAGCCCTTCTCAACCTCAATAGCAGGGGCTAGACCCTTCTGGATCTCCAGGTCAGGCAAAAGAGCTGGTGGCTC
Source organism: Eira barbara (assembly GCA_020311275.1). Taxonomy (NCBI): domain Eukaryota; kingdom Metazoa; phylum Chordata; class Mammalia; order Carnivora; family Mustelidae; genus Eira; species Eira barbara. The sequence continues at coordinate 237,325 of JAHRIG010008193.1, read as the reverse complement.
CTCCATCTCAGAAGAGTGAATTAGAACCCTGACTACCACCTGCACTGGTCCCAACAGGGCATGTAGTGTCACCACTCTTCTTAACGTGTAAGCCCCAGCACCAGGGAGGGTTGGGGCCACCTTTGTCTCCAAAGATACAGAGGATGCCACAGTGGGAACTGGGCCAAGTTCCTGATGTTCTTCAGGCTGTTGCTCTGGGCCTGGTGCTGTAGCTCCATGAAGAGAAAATATCATCAGCATGATTGAATTCCCATGTCCCTTCTAAATAAAGGAAACTTTCCCCATTTCTCAATGTTGCCTGCACCCAATCACCAATCCCTGTGAAGTCTACATGACTGAAGACCATTGGGACCAGGATCTGAGACTATTTACTGCTCTCCACCGGACTGCACTCTATGGAGGCTTGCTCAGTGTGGCCCAACATGTCCCCTCCTCAGGCCCACATCAGTCACCACCAATGCTTCTCACCCACAGCTTCTGGCTACGTGGGCCAAAGGTGTTGCAACTGTGTGAGCGGAAGCTTGGCACGGTGCTCCAGGTCTGAGCCTGGCATATTGAGCCCCATGTATACTGGCAGCATATTCAGGCTGGGAAATTCCAGGGGCTATAAAAGTGTTCAGGATACTTTTCTAGCCATGTGTTTAAGATGGAGGAGATGGCCCCGGAGATAGTTAGGAAGAGGAATCAGAACAGAACACCCTCCCATAAGGAATATCCCAGGGAACCCTGCAGGAACCTGGACCTTTGGGCATCCAGCTTCCATCAGAGACCAGTCCTATTCCTTGTCCACATGTGATCTGGCAATCCTGCTCAGACAGGTCTGGTCACAGACAAAAGGCAGGCAAGAGCCTCAATGAGTGGGAGATCTTGATGAATGGTGGGACCATTTCTGTCCTTCATGGCAGATCTGGACACACTCCTCAGTCTTTCTCCTTGTGCACTTGTCACTTGAATTCCACTGCATGTGCCCAGGGAGGGGTGATGTCTGGCCTCTTAATTACCCTGATTGCACATGCCACTGCTCTCTGAAGATCCAACCAAGGAGGGAGCAAAGGGATTCTGTCTCTAGTCAGCCCTTCCGAGGACCCTACCTATACTTCAAAAGTTACTTCCTGTGCCCATGTGCTTCCTTATTCACTAGGTGCCATGAATGGTTCTCCTTCCACTGACACTAATCTCCCACAGGGTTTGCAATATCTGGCCCCTATCCTCTCACTGGGTCTCCCGAGCACCCTATGAGCACCCAGTGACCAGGTTCCAACATATTGCTGAGTGTGCTGGTTTCCACAGACTCTCTTCTAGGTCCTATGATTGGGACAGAGAAACGAGTGGGAGGGCATGGTGATGGGGAATGACTCACTTAGGGGCTAAAGCTGGCCTCCCTTACCTCTGCTATCCCACAATACCCACACCCACAGCTCCCCCAGGCCCCTTCCTTTCTCCAAAAGGAACTCTCAGATCTTCAGGCTTATGGAGGATCCAAGGGTCCCTCCAACTCACAGTCCCCTTGCTGCTCTGGTGGAGAGGGAAGACTCTTCTGCATCAGCCAAAGCTCATTCATGTTTCACTGCTCCTGGGCTATGCAGACTTTATCACAGCTGGAGGAAATGCACTCGTATCTAGAGGAGGCCTGGGGGCATCGCAAGAAGTGTCCTGTGGATGCTACCTCTCATTGTGTCCAATATCACTGTGTGACTCCTGACTACTCTGGAGACCAGGGCTGCTGTCTGCTCTGCGCAGGGATCACAGTCAATCCTAGAGAAGCACTTGCACCTAGTGGGGCTTCTTGAATACTTGATGAACGAAAGGGCCCCAACCAGCCCATCACAGGTATCTGAGTGGGCCTGGGAACACCTCTGCACCCCTGCTCTAGATCCCTCCTCTGCTTTCACCCAGACACAGACACCAAATGGAGTCTCAGACCTCTTTGAAATGGAAAAACAGCCCAACTCAAGATCATAGTGATAGTGAGGGATGAGGCAGAGGCTTCATCATGGCAAGCAGGACAATAATAAATGAGTACAACCACAGGCTCTCTAGCAGAACTTTGCACAGGTCCAGGCACCCAGGTGCACTTTCCTTTCAAGACTTCATGAGTCCCTAACATAACTCTGGCCCAGTCAGAGGAGCAAACTGAGGCTCAGGAAGTTTGGGGACATTTCCAAGACTCATAGCAACTGGTGGCCAAATCTAACTGGTCCATTAGGGACAGGGTGCTCGCCTTGCAACAGGAAGTCTGACACCTCCTGAGCGGTGGCAGTGGCTTGATATGTGCCCAGGAACATGTAGGCATAGCTGAGGTCTCTTTCTAGGAAATTAGGCACCAGATGTTATTTGCTTCTTTAGCAGGTTGGCCCCATTTGTCCATAGCACACAGGTCTCACTCCTCTTCATCAGTGATCCATATTTCTCCTGATGTGAAACAGAGGAACCATAAGTAAGTTCTGTAGCCACCAGGAGGGTTAGGGGTTGGAGCACAGATCGAAACCCCAAGATGCCAGTGGCTTATGGCAAGAGGTGGTTCAAGAGATCCCAAAGTCATGAAAACAATCAGGTGACTGTGTGGTTCCTTGGCTTAATCCTAGGAGTCATGGTTTTGGCTCAGGTCATCATCTCAATTTCTTGCGATGGAGCTCCTTGTAGGGCTGCACACTTAGGGCAGGGTTGGCTTGAGGATATTGTCTCCGCCTCTGCTTCTCCCCATTCTCTCCCTGCCCCTCTCAAATAAGTCAATCAACCAATCAATTAACAAATCTTTAAGGAAAAAGAAAAACCTTTCTTCATAGACATACAAAGAATTAAAGTCTGTGAAGTCTGACTTTTATGGTATCTCAGGCCAGATTGGGAACTGAGTATTGATAGCAACCCCTTGCATGAACGGCATCAATCCTGTGGTTTCTTATAACAGATTCCATTCTTGATATGAGAACACAGAGACATTTTATTAAGTGAGACAGCTCAGGATATTATGGCATATATGATGTTTAGTATAGCACTATGACTTAGCAACAAAAGAGAATCACATCAAAGTCCTGCATCATTGAAGGGCTCAGTGGCTGTGACAAATGACTGGGCTTCTGGAATGTTGTGCAGAAGAATGAAGCCCCTGATCCTGACCCTGGAGGGGCCCCAGGGATGTGTTTCCTCAAAACCAAAGGCAGAGCAAGAGACATAGTAACATTGGCAATATGTCCCTTGGGTAAAAGTCTCCCAACTCACCATGATCATGTGCAAGGTTGCAGAATTTGGGGGGACTGTCAGGTCAGTGGGGACACCTGGGAGCACAAGGATTCTAGATGAATGGCATGAGACATAGTTTAAAGTCTCTTTACTTATATTATTACAAATATGTGGACAATGACTCTACATCTGGCCAAGGTAGGGGAAGGGCAATGAGGGCAAGTTTGAAAAGGAGATGGTGATGCAGATTCATGTGGGTTCAGGACTGTAGGACGAAGCCCATGGCAGTACCAGGCTGGCTTCTGGTACATGGGTCCCTTTCTGCTCCACTGGGACCCTGGGGGATGGATCTCCCCAGCACCTGCACTCATCCTGAGCCAGCGCTGGACTCTGTTGGCATTTGGGGGCACCTTTTGTCCTTCAAGGAGGTAGAGCAGTGGATCTCAACATTCAGCTCCTGCCCGATCTCCTGTGTGGAGCTCTGTAAAGACAGCGCCCAGCAATCAGGAAGGAGGCCTCAGAGCCCTATATGGCTGCCTTTGCTGGTCCTCAGACCCAGGTGACTCCATCCCAGACACATCACACCCCAGTATGCACACAGCTCCACCAAGGAGAGTAATGTGACACAGCTTCATGGCCTTGGATGAGCTCTGAAAGAGGTAAGATGCACCTCAGGAATCCTTTCCACCCTGCTCACCATGACATTTCTGTACATAAAGGGATCAGCAGGGTATCCACTCTCTTGCAACCCCCTCCATCCCAGTGGATGGAACCCCACATATCCCTCTTTGCCAGAAATTCCAGAGGAGAGGACGAGGCTGCCCTGGGATGGCTCAGAGGTGTGGCTTGGCCTGGCATAAGCTGTTCTGTATTATCTTATTGAACCTCCTGCCAAATGCACTGAAGCTTTGCCCATGAGGTTTGAGCCAATATCTGCAGCATGTGAAAAAGTCATTCTGCTGGGTTTTCTGGGAGCCAGAGTCCTGGGAAGTAGGAAAACAGCAGGAGGACATATTTCAATATTGGATGTTTCTAGCCAAGTAACCATGGTGCTAGACTACACTAGAATGTGGAAGCCTGTTTGCAGGGGTTCCAAATTCTGTTGGGGTCTGCAGTCAAGGAAGTAACTTCACTGCCTGAGATCACCTACCCAAGTCCTCTCCTGGATTGACACCAAACAAACAGTGCTCAGTGTTGCCATCTCCTCATCTGCATTCTGCATGTAGGGCACATCTGTACACAGTCACACCAACACACCCCTCCCCACAGGCCTCTAAGGAAGGTCTGGGTGCAGCCAGGGCCCCATCTTGTAAACACACACGTCTTCAGAAACAGCTCTCCAGTCTTACCTGTTTTTGTCACTGGATAAGACATTATCACTGTTAGGGGTAGTCTGAATCTTGTCTGTACAGTACAGATGATTCTAGCATGTACTTCCTCCAGATGTCCATAGGCATTTGTGGGATAATATCTGTGATAATGGAGGAATGGTGTCACATGTAAGAAATGGCTCCAACCATATTTTTTTCCTCTTCTTATCTTCTCTGGGTCTGCTATTGGTCAGATCTCACTCTACAGTTCCTACCGATGTGTGTGTGTGTGTGCGTGTGTGTGTGCGTGCGCATGCGTACTCTCTCATGTGTGTAAACATATGTTCATCAGTGACCCTAAGCTCCTAGGGAGAGAAACTGGCTGCCTGATAAACACTGGCACCAAATGAGTGCTCAGGGCCCAGTGGCTGAATGAACAGGCTAGAGGATCCAGTCCATCCTTGACCAGCTCTATTGCTGAAGCCTATTTGATTCTCATCATGTGTAAGACCTCCCCCGACCCCCAAGGAATCTCTGTGTTCCATGTTGGGCTCAAACTCATGACCCTGAGATCAAGTACCACATGCCCTGCTGGCTGAGGAAGCCGGGTGCTTCTTTGGTCATATTTCATAGGTTCTAGGCTGTTGACAATTAAAGTTTACTTGTTGATTTTAACATGTTGTATGTATATTATGTTATGCTGAATTAGCAAAAAACTCCTCAAACTTTGGTAGCATATCACCATAAATTTCCCCACATGAGAGTGCTGAGTGAATTTTCAATTTGGAGACAAAGCTCCTTCATGTGCTCTTTCAGGAACCAAGAGTCATTCTACCATGGCCCTTCTCACTCTATGGTTTGTCTTGCACCTCTGACACCATCAGCACAAGGGGAAAGATGACAAATACACATAGGAGGTTGTTCCCTTTCGGGTTTCAAAGACCTATATATACACCTTTATGCTCAATCTTTTATTTATTTTTTTAAGATTTTATTTATTAGAGAAAAAAGAACACTAGAAGGGAGGAGTTGCAGGGGCAGGATAACCAGAGAGTTGCTGAGGTAAGGAGGACAAGAGGTGCCTTATAAGGACTGGAACAGCTTTGGACAAACATAGCAAGTCTCCACCAACTGTGGTAGGCCTTAGGTTCAAAATGGGTCTCTCGTAGATAGCATATGGATGGGTCCTATTGTTTTATCCAATCGGCAACCCTGTGTCGATTTATGGGCTCCTTTAGGTCATTCACGTTGAGAGTGATTACTGATAGATACTTTTTTATTGCCATATTGAAATATGCTGTCTACAAGAGACTCATTTTGAACCTAAGGATACATCCAGACTGAAAGTGAAGGGATGGAGGAGCATCTTTCATGCCAATGGGCCTCAAAAGAAGGCCGGGGTAGCAATTCTCATATCAGATAAATTAGATTTTAAACTAAAGAAGGTAGTCAGAGATACAGAAGGACACTACAAAATTCTTAAAGGACTATCCACCAAGAAGATCTAACAATTGTAAATATCTATGCCCCCAATATGGGAGCAGCCAATTACATAAGAAAACTATTAATCAAGATAAAAAGTCATATTGATAGGAATACATTAATAGTAGGAGATCTTAACATGCCTCTCTCAGTAATAGACAGATCATCCAAGCAGAAAATCAATAATGAAACAAGAACATTGAATGACACATTGGACCAGATGGACCTCATAGATATATACAGAACATTCCACCCTAAAACAACAGAATACTCATTCTTTTTGAGTGAACATGGAACCTTCTCCAGAATAGACCACATATTGGGTCACAAATCAGGGCTCAACCAATACCAAAAGACTGAGATTATTCCCTGCATATTCTCACATCACAATGCTTTGAAACTGGAGCTCAACCACAAGGAAAAGTTTGGAAGGAATTCAAACAGCTAGAAGCTGAAGACCACCTTGCTTAAGAATGTTTGGATCAACCAGGAGATCAAAGAAGAACTTAAACAATTCATGGAAACCAATGAGAATGAAGACACTTCTGTCCAAAAAATGGAAAAAAAAAAAAAAAAAAAAGAAAAATCCGGAACAGACCAGCTGTCTCTACACCTTAAAGAACTGGAGAATCAACAATAAATTAATCTGACTCCACACACAAGAAGGGAAATAATCAAGGTTATAGTAGAGATCAATGAGATAGAAACTAAAGATACAGTAGAATTCATCAATGAAACTAGAAGCTGGTTTTTTGAAAGAATCAATAAGATTTATAAGCCATCAGACAAATTAATCCAAAAGAAAAGAGAAAAGGCCCAAATTAATAAAATTATGAATGAAATGGGAGAGATCACAACTAACACCAAGGAAATAGAAACAAGCATCAGAAATTATTATCAACAGTTATATGCCAATAAATTAAGCAACCTAAATTAAATGGATGCCTTCCTGGAAAACTACACACTTCCAAAATTGAACCAGGAAGAAACTGACAACCTGAATAGACTTACATTTAGTAATGAGATTGAAGAAGTGATCAAAAACCTCCCAAAAAACAAGAGCCTAGGACCCGAAAAATTCCCTGGGTGGTGCCAGAAATCCTTCGCTGCAGTAACTTTCAGAGGACAGACGGTCCTGCCTACTCAGGAAAATCCAAACAGAAGTTCTCCCCTGCACGCAGTGGTCTCTGCAATTCACAACCCTTACACATAGAGGACCCCAAATGACCCGTACTGACCCATAAGTAGGGACATCTTCATGCCCCTATTCAGCAGGAAGAAGATACAGATGATGAGACCGTCCTCCTTCAACAACTTAATGAATGAAGGGTCTGAACTGTTCAGAAGGACATGAGGAGGGTGGGAAAGGCTAGCTGAGGACAAAGCAGAAGCTGGCATGCTACACCACCCCTCCACAACGTGGTGACATTCCTCAGGCACTCTGGCTGCACTAAAGCCAAGGAAAGGAGAAAAACAGCTTCTTCACAAATGCAGTTCAAAACACTGCAAGACCTGAGTCTCCCTCAGTTTACAAATGTCCTAGTGATTGCCAAGGAAGAGGCTTGCTTGTCAATAGGCTAGCTAACTTCCAGAGACCTGTAACTCCATTTCCTGAAGCCCTAACATCCCCCTCCCCTCCATAACAATGAGGGAAGCTGAGGCAGAAGGAAATGTCAATAAAACGGAATTTCTTCCCAAACCTGCAGTCCCTTGAGAAGGACCTGTGAGAGGAAGAAGCTAGCATTCCTCCAGGAAGCTCCCAACTATCTTTCTATTAATGCTTTCCTAGAAGGAAAAACCACCTTCCCTTGACAAGAGCAAAGCCTCCAGTATCTTGTGTTCTCTGTCCCACTGTAACATTCTTGCAAAACCTCCCTTTTTCCTGACCTCCCCCAATGCCAACTTAGAGAGTCAGCCTCCTGTCATGACCACAGCATAGCAACCCTTTCAACCCACAGGTCATGTCCCATGATTTAATAAAAATCACCTTTTGCCAGCAAAACTGTCTCAAGACTTCTTTCTTGACCATCGGCCTTGAACTCTAACGTCTTTCATACATCAGTCCTGTCTCTTGTAAGGGCTCCTGTGGAAACAACCCTGCAACACAGTCCCATTTCGGTCAACTCTTCTGACTCCATCCACCTAACCCACTGCACATTCTGTATTCTCTGAGGACAGGACAATTCTGTGATTCTTGGGCTGGAACCATCACATGGAACCTCTTTCAGTCCCCAACTTTGTTGAGTTTTCCCGTCTTAAATTCCCCAGCATCCCATCCTCACTTTCTTTTTCTCACATGTTTATCTGGTCAATAGATTCTAATCACCAATACCCTATAACAGGTTTCTGCTCCTGAGTAGATGACTCCATTTCTTTCCTTTTTCATCAAGCTCAAATCTCAACTCTCAGATGATTGTTTCACAACTTAAAAAATTTTTCTTTCCCCTAATGCCTCTCTACCAGTTTCTCTTCTCCCCTTTTCAAGCCCTCCCTCCCTCCTTTCCTTCCTCCCCTGCATTATCCTTTTGTTCTTTGTATTCCTTCCTCCCTCCCCATATTTCTTTTTTTTTTTTTCTGTTCTGTTAGTCCCCATATAGCACTTCAGTACTTTTCATGTAGTGTTCCATGACTCATTCTTTGTGTAGAAGACCCAAGAGCTCATGGCAATACATTCTCTATTATAAAGGATGAAGCGATATCCACACAGGTTCATCTCAAAGGTCTGCATCTCTGCAAGTCAATGGGAATCTTCATGGTAATGAACCCTGGCCTTCCATACTACAGCTGGACAAGGGGTACCCTAAGCATTCACCACAATCTCCTGTCTTCCAAGACACTGAGCATACAGGTTGCCCCACCAGAAATCGGAATAGTTTAATTTGTTGGCTGAAATGGGTCAAATGGACTGCAATTGCCTGAGTGTCTGTAAAAGTCACTGACTTCAACACATCTCACTGGTTTAATATGTGAAACTTAAACATCTAAAATTTAATCAGAAGTTGATGTGTGTGTGAGGCTACCATGTAGAAAGATCTATCTGAATTCTGGAAAGTAACACTGCACCCAACTACAAGTGGCTTGCAGAGGTAGACACAGAGACTGTTCTTGAAGGAAGGGGCTGGAATTCGTCTGTTGAGTCAGAAAGGGAGGAACATGTGTGAGCAATCCTTTAACAGCCCCTCCTGTTCTGGCCTTTAGCAGAGGGTTCACACTTCACAGGAATCCGGCCAATGCTGGGGCACAGGAGGGAGATTTCTCACGTCCCTCACCTCAGTTCATGTGTGTTATGTCCTGGGAAGACAAACCTTGTATTTACTGACAATGTGGAAGAGGCTTCAGTCTTGTGTCCCTGGTGCCAGGGACATCAGAGCTCGTTCATCCTGGATCGCACCACACACATCTCCCCAGTGTGGGAGAGCCTTTAGTCAGGGCCCTAACCTTGGAAGACATGAGAGAACTCACCCTTCTGGGGAAAGTAGGCATAATATGCATGGGGAAAACAATTCCATGGCAGTACTCACCTCTGTACACAGCAAAACCACCAGAGAGGCACCTTAGGGATGTAACGAAGGTGGGAGAACCTTCGTTCAGAGAGGTCTGCCCTTATTCATGCCCAGGACCTCACACGGGGTAGAAGCCATGTGCTGGGATTGCTGTACAAGAGCTCGCAGCAACATGCATTCCTTCGAAGCCATGGGCACGTTCCCACAGACAGAAACTGGTTGAATGCCACTTTCAAGGGAGAGCATTTAGTCCAGCCACACCCTTAGCCAGCATCCACGGATCCAAACCAGTGGGAACCCAGTCAAATGCAGTCAATGTGGAAGAGCCATTAAATACAGCTCTCACATTTGGGGACACCAGATAACTCAGAGCAGAAAAATCTGTGTCTGTCATCACTGGGGTCCCACCTGTACCCAGAGCGCCCACCTTTCTCACCACCACAGAAATCACACAGTACAAACCCCGAGTCTCCCATCACTGAGGCAGAGCCTTCTGCCAGAAGTGGTCCCTTTCCCAACACCAGAGAACTCACAAGGGGAGAACCACTAGCTCTGTATCTTGGTGGGATAAGCTTCAACTAGGGCTCAGACCTGAGATCCCGCTACCATCTCAGACTGTGCGTCATCCCTCACACGGGAGCAAAGGTGCAGGGACCTCCTGGGACCCTCTGCATCATTGCTTCAGCTTAGTGCCAATGAAATCCATGTGGGAATCCCATTCCTCATGGAGCCAACACATGAAGGACCTGGGAGGATTTGCACATAAGAAAATCCTCCCAGTGTGATGAGGAAAGGAATGTGCTCAGGTATCCCTTCTTCCTTAGCCAGCAATGACACCCTCACACTGAGGAAACACTGATCCCAACACAACAGGGGGAAGTTCTTCCCCGGACAATCACATCACAAAATTACTGGGCAAATACCTCCCAAGGAATTTCTTAGGGTGACATTGAGATACAAACTCAGACACTGACAATTTTTCATTGTAAACACATACAACTCTTTAACGCTCCAAGGGATGTTGAATGCACTATTCCAGTAACCAATAGCTAGAAATAAAGCACATCTGCTCTTATCCATCAGTACTTGCATAAAGGCCAGTATCACCGAACAGGTGAGGTCTGACAACCGTGAACACTGCCAAGTAAGAACGGGGGACTTTCCTTTACTGGCTCTCACAACTGACACTGGTACTGTCTCTGGGTAGGAAGTTTGACACATAAATACACTGTCTGTGATCCATGATAACATCAAATGGAGGGTTAACTCAGAATCTTAGAACACAAGGTTATTGATGTATGTTCCTGAAAACATTAATCTATCGATGTAGATCAGAAGGATGAATGGCAAAAAGATTAAACAAACACATGGTTTGTGATCTACCTCTCAAGTATCCTTCATTCTACTAATATTATCCTCATAAAAAGAAACAACTTACAAATTAATTTCTTACTTAGAAATACTTGTATTCCTTTACTTATTTGAGAGCACAAGAGCTAGAGAGGGATCAAGAACAGTTGGAGTCAGGCTGGGGGAAGAAGGAGAGGAAGCGGGCTTCACATTGAGAAGGGTGCCTAATGCAGGGCCTGATCCCCCAGGATCCAGGGATCCTGACTTCAGCCAAAGGCAGATGCTTAACCAACTGTGCCACCCAGGGGATTGCAAATTAATTTCATCTTTTACAAAGGTGCTGTTTTGGGGGAACTTTGTGTATCAGGACAGGAATAAAACTGTACCATTCAAAGTAATGCAGTGAGGGCTACCTCCCCCTCTATGAGAATTTGGTAGCCAACTGCTTTTCTCCACCGCCAAGAATAGCTACTTATCTCTTGGCCTGGAAACGTGTAAGACCACTGCTGATATGGAAATAGTCCCCAATTTAGAAGTTTATAGAACAGGAGGGGGTACATATTCTCCCTTCCATAAACACAAAGTACATCAAGGAATGCCTGCATGGTTCTTTTAGTTAAGGGACCAACTCTTGATTTTGGCTCAGGTCCTGATGTCAGGGTTGTCAGATCGAGCCCCTGACATGTGTCATGCTCTGCACAGCATGTGGAGCCTGCATGAGGGTCTCTCTCTCCCTCTGTACCTCCCCTTCCAAACTTGGCTACCAGGAGTTCCATGATGTCTATGCCAGACTAAAGGGGGAGTATGTAGGACAAGACGTGACCCAGACATCATTCACCATTGGCAACTAGTGACAAGAGACTAAATAAACTTCCTTCTGCTCCCAGAACCAAACAGAAGACTTGCAGAAACCCTATTACAACTGCATTTCCCATGACCATCTTTGCGATGCTTACTTCTCCTAGAATCTTCATATTATAAATGCATTCTCATTCATCTACCCTGAATCTTCAGTGATATGGAATTCCTACAGGAGATGCACATACACTCTACCTCCTCATGTCTTCTCTACTCTATGTGAATGACTTTCTTACTGACCCTCTTGATTTTGGCTGAGGTGATGATCTCAGGGTTGTGGGATCGAGCCCTGTGTCATGCTCTGCAAAGTGTGTGGAGCCTGCCCAGTGTCTGTGTCTCCCTCTCTCTCTCCCACCTCCCCCTATTAAAAAAAAAAAAAAAAAGCACGTCCACTAGAAATCCATTTGTAAAGATGCCCAACATTCTTTACTCTAGTTTACTCGCCCTAAAAAGTATGTGTTCGCAGAAAACACTGTTTTGGAGAGAATGCCTATTTATAAGGTAACCCTGCAATAACTCAAGATTCTGATAACAGAAGCAACCTGTAGCTCAGATGTTTTGTTTGGGGCAGGGACTTGCGGAACCTTCTCGATTCATACCACTAAGTAATCTTCCCCAAACAACAAACTCTAGATATTCTGGTTAAGGGTACATCTCCAATTTAATTGACAAGAAGAGGGTATCTTTTCCTCCAGAAGAAAGACAGAAGCCAGCAAAAGAAGACACCCAAGTCAAGGCTCGAACCTCAACCCAGGTGGAAGGTTCAGAACCAAGACAACTTACCACTGTGATGCACATCCACCAGGGAGACGACAGGGGTCACGCTCCTGTAATGTTGCTCTTGAATCTGAACTGAAGAAACAGAGGCCAGATGCATTGGATGTCGCCAGTGAGGCCAAGTCCATTAAGCCTCAAAGCACCATCTGTAAAAACAGGGAGGGCATTTAGTTGAGGTCTCGGGATCCACACTCAGGAAGACACAATGTCAGACAAAACTGAAAGCATGCCCCTCCCTTCCAGCAGAGAGCACAAGCTCAAAGAGGCCGAAACCACAGGACCCCAGAATTTGTGAGACTTAGCATTGCTGCTGGCACACCTTCAGATAATACATGCATGGTCCATTGGCTACCGGGAGTTCAATGATATCTAGGCCAGACCCAAGCAAGAGGATGTGGGCCAGGAGATGGCCCAGAGGTCAATCACCATTTGCAACTAGTGACCAGAGTCTAAATAAAGTTCCTGCTGCTCCCAGAACCAAAACAGAAAATCTGCAGAAACCCTATTTCAACTGCATTTTGCATCACCGTCCTAGGGATGCTTACTTCTCCTTGAATCTTCTTTCACCTTTGACATGAGTTCTCTTTCATCTACCCCGTCACTTCAATGACACGGAACTCCTCTAGGAGATGTGCATATACTCTACCTCCTCAATGTCTTTTCTACTCTGTATGAGTGACTCTTTTAATCTTGCATCCTTTCTTTTTTCACAGCTCTATTTGGCTGAAATGAGCCTCCAGTATTTACTTTCTAAGACATGCCTTTCATGGCCCCTGGAACTCAAAAAGAGAAATAAAAAATAATAATCAGCACCCAATACGAATATAACCTATACCTTGGAGACTGAAGTTGTTTCACTCCTAACCAGCGACTATGCTACTGACCCAAAAGGCAAGCCCCCCAACAACCAGCTTCTAGAGGATTCTGGGACGATTTGGGGTATAGTTCTGATAGGATTTTCCCAATCAGAAAACACTGCCAGCCTCCAAAGTGAGGTCCCCAAACCTGACTGTGAACTAAATAGATTCAGAGCTTCACTGGACCCATTGTGAGGCACAGAAATGCCTGGAGGTGGTGGCAGTGGGTGCCAGTCCACATGGGTGATGGATTTCAGTTCAACGGATTTGGGATGGTTTCTTAGATGCAAGAAGGCAGCCACAAGCACACTTGGTTTCTTAGCATCTATTCTAACTAAGCCTGGCAGGCATTGTGACAGACCGTTCCATACAGATTTTGAAACCCTGCTGTACTGGAACTTTTCATGAGGAATCTTTAGAGTGAAATTTTGGTAGTGCGTCCAGGCTAAAGCCAAGCACAATACTCCCATCAGACTTGATTGCAATACCTGTTGATTTGGGTGGATTCCTCTTCTCGAGGTCCCCCAAATATCCTGAGGTTCCTATAACTGCCAACAAGTAACATTCCCTACTCATCTGGCAAGGTTCCTGGGCACTGTGTCATCAAGGAGTCAAGCTGTTATTGGCAAGGGGCTCCACAAAGTCACCATTAATTCCTGAAAATTGTCCGGTCATTATCTGAGTCTATACATGTCACTCTCAAATTGGACATTTCACTCAATCTCTTGGTAATATAACCAATGTTTCCTGCGCTGTCCTGTTACAAGAAAAAGGCACTTGCACTGAACTTACATCAATAATCCTAAGTACCTTGGAAGAAAATATCCCTGAGAGTTTCTGAATGATGGAGGGTTCAGGGATGGAGAGAAGTTAAATGCTCCCATTCACACGGAAATATCTCATCACATTTCTGTAGATCATGGATATTTTCAGATACAGTTTCCCTCAGTCTTGAAGAAGAAACATTAAAGAACCAGCAATATTTCAAAAAAGAGTCACAAAGGTAGACTCATCTTCCTCAACTCACTCAGTCCCCCCTTATTAATTCTTGTTCAGCTTGAAGGCAGCTTTTCTCTGAGTTCTGCAAATCTGAATCCAGTTGAGTTTGAGATTTTTCACAATCAGACACTAAGACCCCCACAAGACATATTACCATGTACAGTCACAGGCATTTAATGGCAAAGTGGGGATGAAAGGCCTGTGGACACACGCTTAATGAGATATATTTTCACCGAACATAGAAGGCAAGACATCACCATGGAAGCAGAGAGGCCACAAGACCTGCATCCTGGTCCCAGGGCATGGCGTGTCCATGAGTTTCTGTATCTCCAGGCCAAACACGCTCAAGTCTTCTGAGCTAAAGGTTCTGCTTCTAGAATTTTCTCTCAAGGAGAAAACCAGAGGGGTTGTAAAGGATTTGCAACAGTGTTCATGGAGGCTTCCTGGATGATGGCGAAGCCCTGAAGCCCACCGCCTTGCCCAAGACCCACAAACTTGTTCAGTGCTTCTTTGCATCCAACATGGCGAGGCAGGTTTAGCCCTTTCTTGTCCGGTTGCACAGCACACCCTCTCCTTGTGCCCACCAGGCCTTTTGGCCTCTGTGTTCCATGTCCTCAACAGATCTCTTTGGAAGAAGGTAACCCACATAGGGGTGGAGGGAGCAAATATACTCCTTCTCACACTTTCTCCCTCCTTGCACCCATCCAAGGTTTGTGCAGGGGGAGCACAGCTGCAGGGACATGCAGATGGGGTTCTTCTTCTGTGGCACTTCCAAGAATCCCCTAGCACAGAGCCTGAGCCTTAGCACTTAGCGGGATATTTTGGTTTCTACACCCACCACCCACCCCAGCCACATGGCAGCATTCCACCTGACAGCCTCCTCAGAAAGTACTCCTGCACCCTAGCTTGTTGTCCTCTGTCCAACGCCCAGGTGCTGACCTAGGCATTCGAAAGGAGACTGGATGAGGAGATATGTCCACCGCACCCTGGTGCCTAAGTGCACTCCACACCACACTGTCTACTTCAGTGTTGTGGTGATGGCAGACTTCCCACTGTGTGCTTTTTGCCCTGAGACATGCCAGCCCTCTAATGTGGCACAGAGCACAGAGCCGGGCTTCAGCCCCCCGGTGACCTGGCTGGCTGATGCGGCTCCCTGGGACTGCCCTCTTCCCTTCCTGCTCCTGTCCTTTCTTTTGAGCATCTGCTTGGGCTGTGACTCTATTTCTGATCCAGTGCACCGGGCCCTGGTTGCAAGCCCTCAATATGCAGTTGAGGAGCCACAGATTCTGGCTGGCCTGCCCTGTGCTCCTCTCAATCCAGCCAATGTGGTGACCAATGTGGGCCCAGGTGCCAGATATGACTGCAGCCCATGCCTTCCTGCTGAACCTCAGGGGGCACCTCTGAAGCAAGGCACATCAGCCCCAAATACCTGCTCCCCAACCCCCTCCCCACCGGCTGAATAATGCCTAGGGACAGATGTATAGAGAAGCCAACACAATCTACACTCCAGGCATTGCATTTCACTCAGCCTCTCATGGTACGCAGGTGGGTCAGAGGAGGATTCAGCACAACAGCACGAATAACACTTGAGTAGTGAACAAATGTGTTTCTCCCAGGGTGGAAACATTTCCACATACCCTGCAGTATGCCTGGTTGTCAGCCTACCTGTGCTCCAGTAAGAGCCCTGCTCTGACACTGATGAGAAAGCCACAGACCAAGAGTACCTCCATAGGTAAATGGGTGCAAATGTGACCTGGATCCTTTCATTTTGTTGTTTGATTTTGCTCCAAAGTCCAGGGAGATAACTCTGGGGCATGGATGGGGCTCTCTGTTCAAGAGCACAGGAAGTAAATGAGCCATATGTTCCCCTCAACACCACTCCTGGGAAGGCCGGGTCAAGCTACTCCCCGTGGGCTACCCTGTGACCTCAGCAGGGCCAAACCACAGCCTGCTCCCTGGATGTGGAGAGAACAGGGATGTAGTCCCTGAGCCACACATTCTGAAGCCAGAACTCTAAAGGAACTATGCATGTGGGCTGATTGTAGCACAGAAACTGGCAGGCACCACGCTGCCCTGAAATCCACCCAGGCTCCTGGCAGCCTCAGATTGGGGGTTTATTGGCTGCTGTGCATTCCATAATGCCCCTGCTCTGTCCTGACTCAGACCTAAGCCGGAACATCTATGGTCCCCCCCAAGGTCAGGTGGCATAAAAAGGGCCTATAGTAGTTAGAGTGGCCCTGGGAAGGGAACCCACTGAGGTAGATCCCAGCATGAGGCTGGACAGCATATGAGGGGCTCACTGAGATGGGAACCCGCAGCAGATTGCTGTGGGAACAGGGAGCCCAGTGTCTGTGAAGGGTGTCCACATCACTGCCTCAACAGCTGTGTCCCTGGAAAATGACTGAATCGGTCTGTGCCCCACGTCTTCTGTATAACTGAGCCTCACAGCACTTTGTTCCCCAGGATTTGGTGAGGATAAACCAACACAATGAACAATAAGCACCTCCCCAGTGCTTGGAACAGAAGCGGCATCCATGACGACACATCTCCCTAGGATTGCTTCATAGGAAATGTGTTTTGGAACCCCTGACTCAGCTGGTCATGTGGTTTTGAACATCAGAGAAAAAGCACCTGGCTTCAGGGAGCCTCCCTCCAACATGGTGACTAAGAGACACCCTGATTCAATTACACAACCTTCTCTCCAGGGACAATCCTGCCTGTCTGGTAAATATCAGGCTGTGTAGACACACTGACCTGCAAGCCCTGCCCCAGGAATCCGTGGACCCAGCAAGTTTGTGGCTCCCAGTTTGGCCCAGCTGTCCTCCCCATGTCACCAGGACAATGGACCTGGAACTCTGGCCTTACCTCCCTTCTCAGCGGTGATGACGGTGGCCTCTGGGGGCTCCCCCAGCCCTGCCTCATCTTGGTCATCAGCCTGAAGATGTACGCTGACTCTGGGGCCAGCTCGTGAATCACCTCACCATGGCACCCATCTCCACTGTGGTGAACATGCTGGAGTTGCTGTTGGCCAGGCAGTAGCTAATCTGATACACTGTGGGTGGGACAAGTGGGCCATGCATCAGTCTCATCACCCCACTTGGACCCCACATTCTTGCCACCCCGCCACCACCACTCTGCCGTGTTTCCACCACGTCCTTCATCCTCTGCCAGCATCTGAGAGGAACGGCACAGCTTCAGTAGCAGATGGAGCCTCCGAGTGCTGGGCCGCCATGACTCTCATTCCCCTTCATCTATCCCACCACCAAGATGTGGAAACAGTTTCATCTTTAGTGATTCAATACTTACATAAAACACCAGTACTCATCATATCAGCAATTTAAAACCTCCCAAAAAAACAAGTTCCAGAACCAGATGCCTTTCGTGGTAAATTCTACCATTCAGGGAAGTATTCACACCAGTTCTTTACCCACTTTTCCAAAAAACAGAAGAGAAATCTTCAAAACTCATTTGCTGATGCCAACATTACCCTAATACAAAAATAAACGTG
Organism: Eira barbara; assembly: GCA_020311275.1. Taxonomy (NCBI): domain Eukaryota; kingdom Metazoa; phylum Chordata; class Mammalia; order Carnivora; family Mustelidae; genus Eira; species Eira barbara. The sequence goes on along the minus strand of JAHRIG010008193.1, from coordinate 219,501 downwards.
GACACCCCAAGAAAAGAATTTACAGTCCCTGATGACCATAGATGCAAAAATGTTCAACAAAATACTAGCAACCAGAATTCACCAATATGCTGAGAGGATCATATAGTATGATCAAGTGGGATCTTGCAGGAATGCAGTGATGGTTTACAGGTGCACAGTGATCGAAGTGATACAGCACAGTAACAAAATAAAGAATGACAATAATGTGATCATATTGAGATGCAGGGAAACATTTGACAAACTTTAATATCCATTTGCAATCAAAATTCTAAACAGAGTATGTAGACAGGAACATACCTCAACACCAAAAAGGTAATATATGCCCACCTGGGTGGTTCAGTGGGTTAAAGCCTCTGCCTTAAACTCAGGTAATTATCCCAGGGTCCTGGGATCAAGTCCCATATCAGGCTTTCTGCTCAGCAGGGAGCCTGCTTCCCTCTCTCTCTGCATCTCTGCCTACTTTCAATCTCTCTCTCTCTCAAATAAATACATAAAATCTTTAAAAACAAAGGCCATATATGACAACAACACAGATACGTCACATCCCATTGTGTAAAATTTTAGCTGTTACTATTTCCTCTAAGATCGCCTAACTTAGGAACACTGCTGATCTTTCTTTGCTACTTTTACTGAACACAATATTGAAAATCCATGGCAGAACAATTATGCAAGAAGATAATCAGAAGGCATCAAAACTGGGAAGAAAGAAGTAAAACGGTCACTATTTGCAGATGATATAGAATATAAGGAAAACCTCAAAGAAGCCAGTGAAAAATTGTACAAACTATGACTAAATTCAGTAAAGTAACAGGATAAAATATCTCTACCCCCAAATCTGCTGTGTTTCTATACGCTAATAATGAATCATCAGAAAATAAATTAGGAAGATCATCCCACCTGAAGTTGCATCAAAAAGAATAAAATACCCAGGAATAAACTTCATCAAGAAGTCAAATCTCGTATAATGAAAACTACAAGATGGTAAGGAAAGAAACTGAAGGCAACACACATAAACCGAAAGATACCACATATTCATGGGTGAGAAGAATTAATAGTGGTAAGATGTACATACTTCCCTAAACCATCTACATTGTAATTCCTATCAAAATTCTAAGGACATTTTTCACGGAAAGAGAACCAATGATCTAAAAATTTGTATGATGCCACAAAAGACTCTGAATACCAGAGCAATCTAGAGAAAGAAGAACCACAGTAAAGGCATCATTCTTACTTATTTCAGACTAATGACAAAGCTAGAGTAATCAAAACAATCTAGCATTGTCATAACAACAGACGCGGACATCACCAGAAGACAGGAGAGAGCCCAGAAGTAAACACACACATCTATGGTCCGGGACCTTATGACAAAGGAGCCAAGAATAAACAAGGGGGAAAAACAGTCTCTTTTATCAATGGTGCTGGGAACACTGGAAAGCCACAGGCAAAAGAACAAAACTTCACCATTATTTTACACCATACACAAAAATTAACTCAAAATGGGTCAAATACTTGAATATATGTCCTGGAACTATAAAACTTGTAGCAGAAAACACAGGATTTGGAAAGGTCCTTGACATAGGTCGTGGTAGTGGTGCTTTTAAGCTGATACCAAAGTAAAAACAAACAAAGAAGCAAAGTGTGGGCCTACATCAAACTATAAAACGTCCAAACAACAAAGGAAACCATCAACAAAATAAAACGGTAACCTAAGATAAAACATTTGTAAATTATATATCCAGTAAGGGGTTAATATTCAAAATCTAAAGAACTCATGCAACTCAACAGCAGAACAAAACAAAACAAAACAAAACATAGAAAATCACCAAAAACAACAAAAACTCCATAAGTAATCTAATGTAACAGGAGCAGATCCAAATGGACATTTTCCTAAAGAAGACATACAGATGGTCTACACGAACATGAAAAGGTGCTCAACATCATTAATCATCGGGGAAATGCAAATCAAACCAGAATGAGGCACCACTTCACACTTGTCAGAAGGGCCATTATCAAAAACACAAGAAAAAGCAAGTTCTGGTGAAGATGTGGAGTAGAGGAACACTCTAGTGCACCATTACTGGGAGTACAAATGGGTGCGGCCACTATGGAAAACAGTAGAGAAGTTCCTCAAACGAATGAGAAAGAGAACAAGCAAAGGAGCCAGCGATTCCCTTTCTGAGTATTTATCTGAAGGAAATGAAAACACTAACTCACAAAGGTATATTCACCCCTGTGTACACTGCAGGATTATTTACAACAGTGAAAATAAAGAAACAACCTAAACGCCATCAGTGGATGAATGAATAAAGAAATTGTGGTCGATAAACACAGTGGAATCCTACTCACACATAATAAAGGATGAAATCTTTCGATTTACAACATGGTGGCCCTTGAAGGCATTATGCTGAGTAAAACAGGCCAGACATAAGGACAAATACTAGAAATCACTTACATGTAGAACCTGAAAAGAAACAAAACAAAAACAAAAATATGAGCTCACAGACAGAACAGATGGGGGTGGCAGAAGTTTGTGGTTGGAGGTGGGAGAAATGGGTGAAGGGGTCAAAAGGAAAAAAAAGAAAACAAGCCCAAGTATAGCATCTTTTTTTTTTTTTTTTTGAATTAAGTAATCTCTACCCCCAACACGGTTCAAACTCATAACCCAGAGATCAAGAGCCACACACTCCACCGACCCAGCCAGCCAGAGTCCTGGAATTGTAGCATCTTCCAGTACTCAATGTATGGACAAAGGGGAAACTAATTTAATCTATGGTATTTCGAGGGCTAGGTATTTTTTGGTAAATGTAAAATGAAAGAACACATTCTTCAGGGCCACAGACTCAGGACAGTATCTAGTTCTAATATTTATCATGACACTGAGCAAGTAACTTACCTTTTTAATTTAAATATTTATTTGAGAGACAGAGAAGGGAGGACCTAAGCAGGGGAGGGACAGAGGGAGAGGGAGAAGACGACTCCCCACTGAGCAGGAAGCCTGACCTGGGGTTCGACCCCAGGAACCTGGGATTACGTCCTGAGCCAAAAGCAGAAGTTTCAATGACGGAACCACCCTGGTGCCCCTACTTAACCTCTTTTCTGCCTGTTTCCCCACCTCTGAGGATATTATGAATATTTGCTTTTAGAATAGCTTCTATTTTTAAGAATAGGTTTAAGAATTGAATGAAATAGAGGTCACTTAGAATAATACCTATGAGAGTAAGCCCTCAAAAAATGTATTAAAGAACTTATTCTGGGGTACATGGGCAGCACAGTTAGTTAAGCAGCTGACTCTTCATTTTGTCTCAAATCAAGATCCCAAGCTCCTGGGAGAGAGCCCCACGCCAGGCTCCACACTCAGTGGGGACACTGCTGGAGGATTCCCTCTCTCCCTCTGACCCTCCCCTCTCTAGCATATACTTGTGCATGCACTCGCTTTCTGTCTCTGCAATAAATAAATATGTCTCAAAAAATCTTATCCTGGACATTTGGTGGTTGCATAATCATTTTCATAACTGGGCAGTATCTCCTAGTTTACAAAACACTTTTATACACATCCTCTTATTGGAGTCAGGATATGGTCCTCGGAGAAGAATTTATTATGTTTATTTATAGAGAAAAAAAAAAACAGACTTAGAGCAGGCATGTGCTTTGTTCATGGCTGCAGAGCTAACAGATGATCTTCTGATTTTCATTCTAATGGAGGAGAAAAAGAAAAAATCCAAACACTGTAACAAGAGCCAATGAAGGCACTACAAACTGATAATGGAATCAATGCAGTAACACGATGCAACATTTATAAATATTTACCGACCCAACAGTGGAGCAACTAAATATGTAGAGCATGTATGAACAAACCCAAGAGAAGCAATCAGCACCAATACCATAGGGAACTTTAATACCTCACACGTTTCTCAATGATACACCAACCAGACAGAAGGTCACAAAGGAAACATCAGCCTCAGATGACCCGTTACTTAGATGGACTTGACCGATTCACACAGAACCCTCCATCCAAAAGCAGCACATGGAATACACTCCTCTCAAGTGCACCTAGAACATTCTCCACCATAGGTCATATGTGAGGCCACAAGACAAGTCAATAAACTCCAGAAGCCTAGAATTTTCCCAAATGATGACTGAAATCAAATCGGCCATCTTTTCCAACCACAGTGGTATAGAACTGGAAATCAATTACAAGAAGAAAACTGGAAATTCATAAACACAGAGACGAAACAACATGCTACTGAACAACCAATTGATTTCACAGGCAAACTGAAATAAGAACACAAAGAAGGAATACTTTGAGGCAAATGAAAAAAATAATACAATCAAATAAAAGTTACAGAATGCAGTAAAACAGGTTCTAAAATGGGGCACCCGATTAGTCGGTGGAGCGCTGTGACTCCTGATCTTGTGGTTTTGCGTTTCAACCTCATGCTGGGCATAGATCTCAGTCTATTTTTTTTAAAGATGTCATTTATTTATTTGACACAGAGGGAGAGAGAGCGACTGAGCAAAGTGGAAGGAGCAGCTGACAAGGGAGCTGATGCAGGGCTCAATTCCAGGACCTAAATTCATGGCTTGAGCCAAAGGCCAAGGCCTAACAGACTGAGCCACACAGGCACCCCTTAGAGCTAACTTAAAAAAAAAAAAAAAAAAGTGGTTCTAAGAAGGAATTTTATAGTGATACAGGCCTAACTCAAGAAACAAGAAACATCTCAAATAAGCAACCTAACTTGATACCTCAAGGAAACAGAAAAAGAACAAATAAAGTCCAAAGTTAGTAGAAGAAAGGAACACATCAGAACTGAAATAAATGAAATACAGACTAAAAAGACAACAGAAAGCTACAACAACAACAACAACAACAACAGATCAACAAAGAGCTGGTTCTTTGAAACAAACAAAGCTGACAGAGTCTCGGCCAGATTCAAGCTAACAAAGAAGAAAGAGGACTCATCATCAGAAATGAAGGAGATGTTCCCTGATACTGTAGATATGCAAAGGCTCATAAAAAAGTACTGTGAACAATTACACCCTAAAAATTACACCCTGGATAATCCAAAAGAAAAGGATATATTCCTAGAAACATACAACCTGCCAAGACTGAATTCTGAAGAAACAGAAATTCTGAACACACCAATGACCAGTAGGGAGATTAAATAAGAAATCAAAAACTTCCAACAAGCAAAAGTCCAGGGCCCCATGGTTTCACGGGTGAATTCTACGAATCATCCACAGAAAAGAATGAATACCAACCCTTCTCCAACTCTGCCAGAAAAACAAGAGGCAGGAATGCTCCCCACCTCATTTTATGAGGCCAGCATGACCCTTATCGAAACCTCCCAAGGTGCCCCAAGAAGATGACAGACTAGTATCTGTGATGAACATAGACATAAAAATCGTCACACAAATCAAACTGATGTGCCGCATTCACAAAACGAAGGATCAACATCATAGGAAAATCTCAAGAGATGCAGAAAAATCATTTGATAGTGCCGCTACCAAACCACTGTGCCCCCAGATCTGTACTTCTGCCACCTGGCTGGTCCCCACACCCCATACCACTGCCACCCCACTGTGCCATCCTCCCACTGCCACTCTGCTGCACCCCACGCACCCGCCGCTGTCCCTTCCGCCCCCATTCCGGATCCTGACAGGCCGCTGCCACCAGCGCTGCCACCCTCCACCCTGCTACTCCACAGCAGTGCCCCTTTGTCCCACAATGGCTAACCCTTGCCTTAGTTGCCCTGCTTCCCTGTCCGTTGCAACTGGTGCCCTGCTGTGCCACCCAAAGTGACATTAACGCTCCCTTGTCCACCCCCCAGGACTCTGCCAACCCTCCAGTGCTTCTACTGCCCTGGCGCCTGTGTTTCCAACAGCACCACCACTGCTACCATGGTCGCCCTGCTGCCCCTGCCCATCTCCACTCCCCCACCCTGCCCCCAAGCCATGCTGCACCATTGCCATGTAGCTGCTGCCCCGCTGGTCCCTCCCAATCACATCCGGGCCAATCCCTCCCTGCTTTGCCTCCCTGCTTTGCCTCCCCGTCTGCTGCCATCCCACTGCAGTTCCTCAAGTCACTGCCTTCCTCAAGTCACTGCCGCCTCACTGCCCCCCTCCCCCACCATTTCTTTACTGCATACTGTCCCCTTGCTGCCACCCCTGTGCAGAGCCCCTGCCCTGCCCACACAGCTATTAACCTGATGCTCTTGCCCTGCTGGTCCCACCAAACACCCCGAACTGCTACCACCAGTCGGCCCTAACCCTAACCCCTACCCCTGCTCCGGTGCCTCCAGATTCCCTCCCCGCTGACCTGCTGCTGCCGCCCCACTCATCCCAGCCTTCTCCCAATGCTGCTACGGCCTGGGTGCCCCACCTTGTGACCCTGCCATGCGCAGCACACCCCTCATACTGTCCACCTTACCACCGCTGCTGCAGCTGAGCTGCTGCCCTGTGCCCCAGGCCCCTGCTGACCTTCACTGTCCAGCCCCCACTGACATGCATTAAGGCCCTACCCTGCCCTTCATGCCCTTCCTGTGCAGTTGCTGTGCCGCTGCCTCCCAGCTGGTTCTGTACCCCCTTCTCCCCACGCCACCACCCACCTGCCACCCCACATGCACCCCTGCAGCCGCGCTGCCCCACAACATGAGCCGCTCCCACCGTGCCGCACCCCCCTCCACAGTGCTCCACTTACAACCACCATTGCCTCTCCTTTGCTACCCTAGGTCTCTGCTGCTGCTGCTATCAGTGGTCCCGCCCTGTAGACATGCATCAAGCCCAGCAAAGCCAGGCCCTTGCTTCACTGCCTGACCCACCACGCCATGACATTGACATCCCACTTATACCCAGCTACTCCTGCCCACTCCCAAGGACACTACCGCCTAGCTACTGCCCCCTCTACTCCGATGCCTCCTGGCTGCCAAGCGTGTGGCTGCCCAGCATGTCCACGACCCCCAGTGCTGCTACCAACTTGCTGCCCCCCAAAAGTGCCCCTTGCCACCCTGCTATGTCCCCCCACAGGCCCCCTTACTGCCGCACTGCCTCTGTCCTGTGCCCCCGGCTTCTGGTCCCTGCTGGGCTTCACTGTCCGGCCTCGTTGGCATGCACTATGAGCAGGCCCAGCAAGCCAGCCAAGATGTCTCTGTGCTGCTGCCTCAGGGCTGGTCCCACCCTCCCTATGCTGCCCTGCCGCCTATATTCCACCCGCCCCCTCCAGGTGCCACATTGCTGATCCACTCAGATGTCACGCAGCTCCCCACCCATAGGCCGCTACCCCTCCCTGTACCACTACTGACTGGTTGCCCCCTCCCTGGGCTCTGGTGAACTCAGCTCTCTCCCCCACGGGTCCCACCCTCATACCTGAGCATTTTCCCCTCTCTGACACCTCTTAGCGCCCTGCAGCCCTGCTACTCATCCCACCAGGCCAAGACACTGGCCTCCCGATGATGCCTGGCTGGTCCCACCAACCCCCATGTCACAACCGCCTAGCTGCTTCCCCCTCCCCTCGGCTCCGTTTACCCTGCTGCCATAGGCATGGCTGCACTGCTTCCGCCAAGCTCGTCTGCCCCTGCCCCGTGCTACTCCCAGCTTTCTGCACCCCCACATGCACCCATGCCACCCTGCTGTGCCTCCCAGCACCACCCCATTACCGCCACTGCTGCCGCTCTGCTGCTGCCACGTGCCCCAGGCCTCTGCTGTGCTTTGCTGCCTGCCCTGTGGACGTGCACGATGTGTCCGCCCACCACCTGGCCAAGCTGTTGCTGAGGCCCTGCCTCGGGGCTGGTCCCACCCCCTCTCCCCCACACTGCTACCTAGATTCCACCCACCCCCCACAGGTGCCACACGGCTTCCGAACTCGGGTGTCCCGCAGCTTCCCCTTACCACAGGAAGCTCCCCCTCCCTGCACCACTGCTGCCTGGTGACACCCCCAGTCCCTCCTCGGCTGGCCTCGCCCCGTGAATGTTATAACCTGTCTGCCACCTCCTCCTGCCCATGGAGCCCTGCGGCCTCGCCCACCACACCATGACACTGACACCCCGATTATGCCAGACTGGTCCCTTCCCTCCACCCGCCACAGCCACCTATCTTCTTCTCCCTCCCCCTGCTCTGTTGCCTCCCCGCTGCCACCTGTGTTACTGCTTCACACACCCACCCCCCTGGCCCCCTCATGCTGCCACCACCTTGCTGCCCCCCACATGCACCCCTGCCACCATGCTGTGCCCCCCCACACGACCCTCTTTAGCACTGCTGCTATGCTGCACTGTTGCCCTGTGTCCCCAGCTGTGCTTCCGTGCCCCGCCCCCTGATGTGCAGTACGGACCCGCCCACCACGCCCTCCTAACTGCTGCTGCACTGCTGCCTGGGGCTGCTCCCACCCCCTCACCCCCTCTGTTGCCGCCTAGATTCATCCCATCCCCCAGAGGTGACACACAGCTGGCTGCCAAACTCTGGTGTCATGCAGCTCCCAACTCATAGCCCGCCACCTCTGCCCGTGCAACTACTGGCTGGTTGCCTCCTCCGCCACCTCTAGTGACCCTTGCTCCCCAACCTGGTCCAGGCCCCCTCCCTGAGTGTGATCACGTGGCAGCCAGCTCCTTAAGCCCATCAGCCCCGCCCACCACGGCACCACACTGACGTCCCGCTGATGCCCTGGTGGTCCCGCCTCCCCCCACAAGCCACAACCTCCTAATGCCTTCCCCTTCCCCCTGCTCCATTACCTCCGCTGCCAGGCCTATTACCGCGCTATTTCCGCCCTGAGTATCTGCCCCCTCCCTGCACTTCCACCACATTGCTACCGCCACAATCACTCTGCCACCCTGCTGTGCCCCTCACACTGCCCCCCTTACCTCAGCTGTCCCCACTCCCAAGCCGCCCTGTGCTGCAGGCCTTTGCTGTCCTTCGCCGCCCCGCCCCCTTGACTTGTACCATGGGCCCGCCCACCGCGCCCTCCTTACCGTTGCTCCCCTGCCCCATTGACTGGCACTGTGGACCCGCCCATCACGCCCCCCTAACTGCTGCCGCCCCGCCCCCTTGACCTGCACTCTGGGCCCGCCCACCACGCCCTCCTAACTGTTGCTGCCCCGCCCCCTTGACGTGCATTCTCGGCCCGCCCACCGCGCCCACCCTACCGCTGCTGCTGCTGAGCGGCTGACTCCGTGCTGGTCCCACCCCCACTCCAGCTGCTGCTGTCTAGATGCCACACAACCCCTCTCACAGTCACCGCAGGCTGCCCCACTTGGCTGTCACACAGCTCCCCCACCTCCCCACCTCCGCCGCCACCACTCCCTGTGCCACTACCACCTGTTTGTCCCCTTACCCGGCTCTGGTGACCCCTGCTCCCTCCCCCACGGGTCCCGCCCCCCTACCATAGGGTTATCACCTGACTGCCACCTCCTCCCGCTTGGGCAGCGGCAGGGCCCCACCTACCACCCCATGTCATGACTGCACCAATCAATGCCACAGAGTTGACCTTGATTCCCGCTGCCACTCCCCGCCCCCCACCGCCCCCCACCGCTACCGCACCCCAGAACCTGCTGTCCCGCTGCATATTTCCCCCAGAGCGACTACAGCCCTCCCCAAGCTACTCCCCATGTTGCCCCTTCTTGCTGCCCTGCCCACACCCCCAACCCCATCCCACCACCCACCCCACCCCCGCTGGCCTGGTGCTACTGCCAGTGATTCCAAGGCCACCCCTCTTCCTTGGTTGCCTCGCAGCCACTGCCTTGCCCCACTACCATGAGACCGCTGTACCACTGGTCCTGCCCAACCCCACCATTAACCCGCACTCCAATACTGTCCTGCTTCGTCCCCCCACTGTGCTACTGACCCACTGTGTCCCCCCAATGCCACTGCCAACCCACTGCACCTCCCCAACGCCGCTGTGACTGTGACCCAGTGACATTGCTTCCCCGTGCCTGCTGGCTTGCTGCTGCCCTACTGCGCCTGCCATCCACTGCTACCTGGCCCGGCTGCATGCCCCGCCCTCGATGTGGCCCCAACAAACCCTTACCCCTGCCACTTCTCTGTCCCTGTGACCCTTACCACCGCCTCACTGCCGATTGGCTGCTGCCCCAGGTCCAGATGCTGCCGTTGCGCTGGCTTCACAGCCTGGCCCCCTTCACATGCCTTGTTGTCCTGCCCACCACGTCAGGCGTGGCCCCGCCACCATCCCCCTCAGGGGTCCCCTCTCCTCACTGCAAGCTACTGTCTAGCATCTCTCCCCCCCCCCCAGGGGGGGCCGGGGGGCCCCCCCCATTTTCAAGGGCTCCCACCCCCCTGTTCCCGCCTCCCGCCCCCGCTGCTACTGCCTGTCTGCCCCCGCCAAATCCTTGCCTTATCTACCATGCCCCCCTTGTGCCACCTAATTTCCTCGCCCCCTTGAGGCCCAGGTGCATCCCACCTCGTGCCTCTGTATCAGTGTTGGCCTCCCACCTCCCACCCCTTCACCCCAGCCACTGCCCACCGGCCCACCACCCCGAGCCATTGCTTCCCCGCTGCCACGGCCTGTTGCTCCTGCTGCCTCACTGCACCCCTCTGGTTTCTACCACCCCTCCCCGATGCTGCTCCCCACTCCACTGTTGCGTCCCCCATACACGCCCTCCTTACTACCTTACCATTGCCCAGTGGCTGCCTGGCTGCTCTGATGTCCCTGGTGCGCCCTGGACATAAGCAGTGGGAGATGGACCTAAGAGAATTTCTGCATGGGATCTGGCGGCAGGTGTGTTCTGGAAGTGGGTTGGAGGTATAGGCACGGGGGTAAATCCCAAGAAGGAAAATGTTAGCATAATTATGTTAAGTGTTAAAATAGCCTAAAAAGGCTAAATTGAAACTGCTTTCAATGTCTCCTTCTTTTCCATACAGTGACTTTATTCATCACATTGTGCACCTGAAAATAATATCATCTCAAGTTAACTAACTGGCATGAAAATAAAAACTGTAAAAAAGGTAAATAAAAATATTTTAACATCATGCGTCGATTGACATACAGACATTAAGGTAGCAGTCTGTATAGTAAAATGTGTATATGTGTCTAGGTGCTCTTTCTCAACCAAAGCTGGTCAATACCATGGAAAAGACTAGTTTTATTTCACTTCAGAGTCAAACACTGTTCCAGGCTTTCATGTATAGTGTACATACATATGAACAAGCTTTTCTCAAAGACTAAAAGAAAAAACACCTCCCAAGAACCAGCACTAGATGTCCACTGTAGAATTGCATGAACAGAAATGCCCCCGTTAGCTTTGTTGTATGAGGAGACCTTGGGAGATACTCATTGAGAAATAAGTGTCAAGTGAAATACATCATAAACAAGAACTTCTCTCTTACCGTAATGCTCACTGGGGAACTTAATGCTCCATTTTACTTTTCTCTGACCACCAGAAAAATCAAAACTTAACAGCACATGTAGGCCAGTGGTTATACTCAATTTATGATTTGTTCTCTGTTAGTGGTAGTACTGAAACCTTGGGGCTGAATCTGTGATCATACTTGTGTTAATTTTAGGATAAGATGTACATTAGTATAAGTATATGAATAAGTTCTCCCTCATTATATTTTCCACAGCAAGCATTTTCACTGACATAATTTCATGGGATCTTCATCACAGTCCAGGTGAAAGCAAAGGTAAATGTTTATGGTATATAAAAGGTAAGCAAAGGTATATGCACAAAATAAGAATCTGTGAAATAATACAAATGGAACCCCGTAAGCTTTAAGACCTAATGGGCTGTATTAATTGATTAATTTATACATGAATTAATTAATACATTAATTAATTATTAACTAATTGTATAGTATCCTATCCAGTAGATAGAGGGGTGCTCCAAATGGCCACAAGAAAGAAAAGACTTCCAAGATAGCCTGTGAGATGTAGTGCATGGCTAGTGCAGTCAGTTACGTGTCACACTCTTGGCTTTGGCTCAAGTCCTGATCTCAGGGTCTTGGGATCCAGCCCTTTACAGGGATCTGTGCTCCCAGAGACTATTTTTGTTTTGCTCTCCCTCTCCCTCTGACATCCCCACCAATAAATAAATCTTAAAAATAAGACAGCAAGGGAGAAAATAAAACATAATCAGCTAAGAATCCATTGTTTTAGGCAAAATTACCCTCCTAAGGGAAACAGCGGGGGCCAATCAGTAGACTTCCTAGCACTGACCAGGAAATTCCCACCTGGGCTGGCTAAAGGTATATAGTTCTGGGTGTTGAAACTGCAGATTGGTTGATTTTTTTTTTTTAAAGATTGTATTTATTTATTTGGCAGACATAGATCACAGGCAGGCAGAGAGGCAGGCAGAGAGAGAGGGGGGAGGGAGGATCCCCACTGAGCAGAGAGCCCGATGCAGGGCTCAATCCCAGGACCCTGGGATCATGACCTGAGCTGAAGGCAGAGGCTTAACCCACTGAGCCACCCAGGTGCCCCCAACAACCCCACCTTTTGATCCTACTCTCAGCTTAACTGAGAGATAGGCTCTAAGTTGAAGGCATTAAGGTCACTCTCAGCAATTGCTCTGAAGTGCTCACAGTTCTTATTGCTCCTCAGTGTAGTATTCAGAGTTCTCGACCTTTCTGATTAACCCTTGTGATGTTCACAGGTCACCACTGCAGTCTTACAATTTTTTAGTTGGTCATGCTCTTCTTCTTCTCCTTCTCCTCCTCCTCCTCCTCCTCCTCCTCCTCCTCCTCCTCCTTCTCCTCCTCCTCCTCCTCCCTCTTCTTCTTCCCCTTCTCCTTCTTCTTCTTCTTCTTCTTCTTCTTCTTCTTCTTCTTCTTCTTCT
>JAHRIG010008193.1:192617-206715 GCA_020311275.1 Eira barbara | reverse complement strand
CTTCTTCTTCTTCTTCTTCTTCTTCTTCTTCTTCTTCTTCTTCTTCTTCTTCTTCTTCTTTTTCCTGATGTTCCAGTCTTAGAAAGTTAATTAGTGTGCAGGTTAGTGTCTCTGCTTTTGCATTTAGAGCTTTTGAGAAAACATAAAGCACCACACAGATTATATTGATTACAATAAACAGGTAATTCCCAATGTTTGGAGTGCAATTTGAGGCTATATACTCCAAGGCTCAAAGCAACTAAAAACAAATGAGTAAGAAAGACCCTGCTGAAGGAGTCACTCTTTTGAGCCACGTGGCTTCCTCAGTAATCTGATGTTATTGGGCTTCAACTTCCCCCTGAACTGTTCATCACAGTTTAGCACATGCTGTTGCCTACAGCACTGACCCAGTCTTGCTCAGCTAAGAGATAACCAAGGGCCATCTTTTTTTCAAGAACTCCTTTGGCCAGAGTGTAAGGATTCTTGTTGGGCAGACATTGCTTTGTCAAGGGGTCCTGCAACAATTTCAAGAATGAAGGAAAAGGTCTGGATCATACTCCATCTACATTTATCCCTAACCAGGGAAGCAAGACCAGCCAAAGGCATGAATCCTGGAACACAGTTTTTCCTGGTAGTTCCTCTCTAACTCAGAACATGAATGTAGGGAAGTTAACCAATGAGATGTTTTATTTAGCTTGAGTAGTTTTCAGACCAGGGTTGGATTTTCTGGTAGCCTGAAATAAAAGGTTGCTCTAAATTCCAGAGGATACTGCTGTAGTAATGACCTGGGCAATACAGATGTGGGTGTTACCTTTCCAGGCCATTCCCAGAATAAAGGAAAAGACAAGAGAGGTAAAGGATCACATGTTTGGTCAAAGCTTGGAGTCTTGATCCATTGTCTTGGGTGAACACGGTCTACCTAGTTGTCAGCTATTTCACTTTCTTCCAAGTAGATTCAGAAATATCAAATGTCTGTCCAGGACCAGGTGTCAAGTGGAGACCTCTGTAGCTGTGGGTTGTACACCTGAGGCTCAATATCTTTGAGTTTTACAGAAGGAGATGTAGTAAGGCCCCTCTTTTATTGGCTTTCAAGGGCTGTCTTCCTCTAACGATGTGTCTCAAATACTTAATCACCAAGTTGTAAACTGCGATGGATCCTTTTAACTGTGACCTAGGAAGGCGTCCATAACCTCTTGATGACAGGCTTGAGCACTGGACATTGCAGACTTACAGTAGTTGGATAGACCAGGATGCAACACAATGGATCAGTAAAAGGTTGTACGCTGAAGCAATTCAACGGAGTCTGCAAGGATTTCCTAAAGGCTCCTGTGATTTTCCCAGTGAAATATGTGCCCTGGTCACTGGAGATCACAGAAAATGTGCCCCAAGGGAGAAACCCATTTTTAACAGTGTCTTTGCCACAATGCAATCACCAGCCTCTTGGCAGGGAAAGGCTTTAAATGATGCAGAAAATACAGAAACAACAACAAGGGTATATGACAAACCCTACTAAGTGGCAGTGGAATGAACCTAGCTACATGCGTTCAAAGAGTCCACAGGAAGGAGGCCTGAAACCTCTGGAGACAAAAAATTGTTCAGGATTATGGACCTGTCAAGTTAGACACAGCTGGTAGACATTTTTTTTTTTTTCTTTACTGTTTTATAAGGCTTCCCACTGATGTCCATTTATCATTGCAATCATCTTAAATGCCCTATGGTGGGTGAAGGGATAAAAAAAAAAAGAAAGAAAGAAAGAAAAATGGGGCTTGCCAGTGATCTGGGAAGAACCAAGTGGTTGTCTTGGTTTTCCGTTAGTCCTGACTCTTTCTTTAAATCACTTCCATTCTGTACCCACCTTCTTCTCTCTGATTCAGAAGGTAACAGGTGCCATGTTACAAGGACATCAGGATGGCCTGCATCTGGCAATGAGGAGCCATCTTTTGTCAAACTGGAAAGGACCTTATCTACATGTGCCACAATCTTACAACTATAAAAGCAAAACAAACAAACAAACAAACAAACAAACAAACAAAAACAGAAAAAAACAACTTAGTATGAAGTTTTATTTGACAATGATTCCCATGTAATTTAACATTTCAAATAAGCTAAATTAATTCAGTAAATCCTTTGGGATATTCCAGGTCAAAGACACTTAAGCAGGCCAATACTTCAAAGAAAATTAAACAAACAAACAAATAAACAAACAAACACAAAATCCTTCATTCTCTTGAGGAAGGAAAACCAAATTCTGATGTTTTACCAGCTTACTTTTGATTGGAAAATTCTTCATTCCAATCTCAGACCATCCTGACCATGCATAACATTCCTTTCTGAACATTCCCTTTTTAGAAGGCTTTACAACTTTCTCTTTTACATTCAGATTTTTGTCCTGAGTTTATCAACTTTAGGTAACCAGCTTTGCTGTAAAACAAAACTCTTTTGTTTTTTTCCCTGAAAAAAAAAAAATTCCATTCCTCATTCCTTTACTTATGAAAAAAACACATCTTACCTTTTTTTTGCATTCTGAGTTCTTTTTCTTATTATTTTCAGTGGCCTTCATTACATTACTTAGAATTCTTAACTTTTGGAAACTCATTTTTAAAGAAAGTAGTTGTGAACTGTGAACAAGTATTCTTTAGGTTGGGAAATTTATGAATGCATTTAATAATTTGCTGAAATATGTGCTTCTTCATTAAACAATCTTTCAGGAAAGCACAAAATGCATTTAAAAACAAGCCAAGTTTCTTTACAGTAAGGTAACCAGAAGGAGATAAACTCATGTTCATTTACTAATAACTTAGTATTATCTTACCTAGTAATGATCTAGATATTTAATGAAAGGAATTTCATTTAACCATTGACCTAACTCACCAAAACATTAAAGTTTTAGTTTACCAAAAAGATTTGGAAGACTAAGTTTAAGTTTATTTACATCTATTCAATGCAACTTGTTCCTAACAGTTTCACTAGATTACCCATAAAAATTGTGTGAGACATGAGTTGGGATCAGTTAAGTAAGAGATGAGGACTGCAAGTTGTGGTTGTCCTGATGTGCACGGGTGATGGATGGAAGTGTTGAATCACTGTAATGTGCACATGGTACCAATATAACATGGTGTGTTGAGTACCTGGAATTAAAATAAAATTTTAAAATATAAAATAAAAAATAATTAAAATAAAATTTTTAAAAATTAGGAAACAAAACTTTGTCATTCTTCCAAGCTATTTTTTTTTTTTTTTTTACATTTTGGAATAGAGATCACATCTACTTATTTTAGTAAACCAAGGCACACGAAAGTTTTAATTTTAGTGCTGATAACTAAAGCCAAGTCTATTTGCCCAGATCATATGAATTTGAAACACATTTGGGTTAGTTTCTATCTTTCTGACAGTTTTAGAATGTCCAATCCTTACAAGTACTTGTCTCCAATCCAAGGAGATAGAGCTCTCTACAAATTAATTTGGGGAATATCCATCCAGTGAGAAAAATATCTCACATTGGCAACATATGTTTGTGGACACAAAGACCACTGCACAGAGCCTAGTGTCACTAACACGTATGAAGAAAACGTTAAGATCAGTTTGTGTCCCTGGAATATTAAGGAGACTGTGCTAGATTTAGGCACAAGGTCCCTTGAGCAGTTCGTATTTTATATTTATGTATTATTATCAGTTTGTGTTTTCAAAAGGCATATTTCCTTTTGTTTCCCTCAGTCTCGGGCATCTATAGGTTGGTTTTATATTTCGAAGATATGATAAGATATATAACTTTAAGGAGAAAAAAGCCAATCTTTTATAAGCCTCCTTTAATAAGCAGGAGAAGTTGGGAGATTTGGGAAACTTTTCCCAAAGGGGAACTTTGATTTGCTGAAAGAGCTGCATTTACAGTTCTGCTCAGATTTGTGAGGACAGTTGCTCTCAATGACTCAGCCTTGTATTTACATGAAATGACATGCTACGTTGTTGATCCAACCTATCCAGCATATGAGCTTCAATTTGCGTCCTTCCCTCTGGGTGCATAATTTGAATTTTAAGGATTTCTGGCAGTATGGAATGACCCCACTTGGGTATAAGATGGGTTCCCAAAGAGGGTGCAAAGATACTCTCTCCCAAGATCCAGAGTCACTCACAGCGAGAGCCAAAGGAAGGAACCAACCAGCCACAGGTCCCCAGCAGGCAGAAAGCTAAGAACAGTTATGCAGGATGCCACCGGCAAGAAGGCGATAGCCTATCTCTGTGAGAGAAGGGATCCATAGGAATGGGTCTGGACTTGAAAGGGATGAGACAACGTGAAATTTTATTATCCTCTCTGGATCAAGTACTGCAGACAGAGAGATCTGGAAGGAGCTAATTCTGCTGAGGGTTTGTACCCATCATGCTAAAATTTTTGCAGGACCCCTTCTGCAGGCCCTGGACTTTACTAGAATTTCCACTTGGCTGTTTGAGGGTATAATATAGTAGCTTTCCAGAAACCATCCAGTTTCATCAGCTCTAGGAGGAGCTCATTTGCGGTCCCTACCATGAAGGTAGATACTGGGGTGTGTCTAAGTCCATGACTATGTCAGACATCTATTTATGGCTGTGTAGTCTGCAGAGTGGAAAAACAATTCAGACTAGAATCAGTGCTCAAAGGAGCAAAAAGGGGAACATGAGGAGTTATGTCAGCCTTCGATAGGTTTTTCTGTTTTAGGTACTTCTCCAACCTTTAATTTTTCATTAAACTTTTACAATGAATGTTTCAATGACTTCAGAATTTTGAAACATTTTAGAGACTCCTGCTTGCCAATTAACAGAGGTGTCTTAGTCTTTTTAATTGGAGAATTTTTGCTTCTAAATGTGTTTCTTAGATGATCTTATCTAATTGGAAAGTTCCCCATTTTGGACATTGTATTTCTAGGTTCTAATGGTTCTGAGGGCTGGCAGCAGAATGGTAGGAAACTAACCACTAATGGAATTAACATCCATCTCTGTCCAGCTATATATCCACAAATAAGTTGTAGTTCACATTTCTGTCAGGCCTTATTTTTTATCTCCCACCTGGAAGTTACCAAGCCAGTTCCTTAGGACACAGAACAAGCTTAGTAGAGTCTTGCCATTTTTGCTAGATATATGTAACATTTGGGACAATAGTGGTTAGTTGTACAATAAGCGGGAGTACTAGAAGGTGGTGAGCTTGACTCATCATAATTTAATGATCCTAGGAGCTAAGACTTCTCTGGGCAGAGCTAACACCTTGCAGGGATGTGTCCTGGAGTTGGGGATTGTGTGTGTGTTACAGTGTTAGCTCTCAGTACATGAGTTTTCTTGAGGTTAATGGCTTTCCTATTGTCCTGCCTACCCATTCCCTACTCAACTTATATTATCAAGGGGGTGTTCTTGGAGTGGCAAGGGCTCTAATAGCTTTTGAATGCTTGACTAAGGTCTTCCAATTTTTGTTGGTTATTCTGCCTCTGAGATCCCTGTTAGGAGTAGTCTTTATCTACAAACAAAACAAGACAAACAATAATGTACACGTTGGTGTATGGGCAGTAAAGATAGTACTGTGCTCTGGACAAGGAAGGCTCTGTGTGCACCAATAATTCTCCCTGGAACCATGCTGGATTATACTCAGGGAACTGGGATCTGAAAGCTTAGGGGCTTGGCTTGGGGCAGATATTTCTGCCAGTTCAATTGGGCTCTGGGCAAATATGCAAGTTCAATAGAGCTCTAGACAAACACGCCAGCTCAGCTGGGTTCAGGGCATAACCCTTGGCCAGCCCATCCTGACCTGAAAGCTAATTAGATCAGGAGCCTGAATAGAAAGAAAGGGGAGTTCAGAACGAAGAAGAACTCACCCACAAGACTTGAAAATAGCAGGAAAGACAGGGATCACAAAGGACTCACAGCTCCCACACCTGTTTCTCCTTGTGTCTGAGTGTCTGTGGAAGTCCACCTCTGATCCCGTTGCTGCCACCAAATTTATTAAATAACAGAAATTCAACCGAATAAATGTTAAAGATACAAAGGCTATATTAATCAATCAATTCATGAGTGAGGTATCATCCCACCTTGCAAGTATAGGTGAGCTCCAAAGAATTACAGAAAAGGAAAATTAGAAAAAAGGAAATCATTAACAAAAAGTCCGCTGTGGGATGCCTGGGTGACTCAGTGGGTTAAGCCGCTGCCTTTGGCTCAGGTCATGATCTCAGAGTCCTGGGATGGAGCCCCAAATTGGACTCTATACTCAGCAGGGAGTCTGTTCCTCCCCTGCCATCTGCCTCTCTTCCTACTTGCAGTCTCTGCTGTCAAAAAATGGGTAAAATCTTTTTTTGAAACCCATCGTATTAGGTATTATTTCCCTCCTAAGAGGAATGGGAGGGATCAATCAGGAATCTTCCTGGGGCTGAACAGGAAACTCCCATGTTCACTGCTTAAAGGTCTCTCCTGGGGGTTGAAATTGTACTTGAGTTAGGTAGTAAGTTTTGGTTTAGTGACCTGGGCCTTAGGTTAAATGTTGCCATTTGGGGTCTGTAGGGTTTTGTTTCTTTTTTTTTAAGATTTTACTTATTTCTTTGTCAGAGAGAGAGAGAACATAAGCAAGAGGAGAAAGAGGCAGAGGGAGAAGAACAGGGATCCAGTGGGACTTGATCCCAGGACACTCAGATCATGACCTGAGCATAAGGCAGACGCTTAACCAAGGGAGACACCCAGGCATCTCTATGGCTCTTTTTAACAGACCCAAGAAGATGAACACTGACTTTAAAATTTTAGACTTCTATATAGAAAGCTCTTCACAGGTCTTGTGGTGTGCTTTCCACCCACTGCTGAAAAATTGCTCTTTAAGGAGAGGGAAACATACAAACAAAAATTCCTTCTCATGGGCTCTCTGGAGCGTTAATCCATGATGTTAATGCTCAGGAGCTGACTTTTGAGTCTGGTGAGTTACTGAACCACTGCCTGGCCAGGGAATATTCATCCATCTGCACACACTTTCTAAATATGACCAGAGTCTGCACCAATGAGGTTAATTTGGGATACCATGCCTGAATCACAAATAACCTTGAGTGGATTGGAAAAGTATATTGGCCTCACTGTAGTGATCCTCCTAGCGACAGTAGTTCATCCTGCATCCGTCCCACACCTGGCACATACTGGAACTGTAATAATGTTTGCTGAGAAGCATTTACCAAGGGTAAGGAATACATTCCTGTGTACAATGGAAAAATAGTCACGTTAGACTCACCCAAACTTCACTTGAAATTTCACCTTACAGTGATATATAAAATCTAAATTTGAGAAACCCAAGACTATATTAAAACATCAGCAGCCAAATTATTATTTTCTGTAGAGAGGAAATGTGGCTCCAAGAAATGAACAGCATTTTGTTGCCTTCATCTTTTTGTTTATGATTTATACTTTGAGTAGAGCAAGATTGAAAAGAGAGAAAATTTGAATGCTGACTAAAACATTCCTGAAAGATGTCTAATTGTTCTGATCGAGTAAGATCATAAAAAATGGTTCTCTTTTGTGAGTTCTTTTGTGTGTGAGGTTTCTAGGTGCTTTCATGTGTATTGTTTCATTTGATGCATACAATGACCCTAAAAAAATCACTGGGTCCTTAATATTTTGGATGACAAAACTAAGGGGAGAAAGGGCAAGTGCTTTTGTCTTTTTTTGTTTTCTCTTTTTTTTTTTTTTTTTTAAAGATTTTATTTATTCATTTGACAGACAGAGATCACAAGCAGGCAGAAAGGCAGGCAGAGAGAGAGGAAGGGAAGGAAGCAGGCTTCCCGCTGAGCAGAGAGCCCGATGCGGGGCTCGATCCCAGGACCTTGAGATCATGACCTGAGCTGAAGGCAGAGGCTTTAACCCACTGAGCCACCCAGGTGCCCCTGTTTTCTCTTTATGTTCCAAATTCTATGCTATTTTGATTCCATGGGGACATAGAGCAGGACATTTATGCTACTGTTAAAAGCATCAACATGAAGGAAAGACTTCTAGTCCTTTGTTTTTCATTAATACTTGACAGTTAAATCAGGACTAAGAAGACACCATTTTTTAACTCTTAGCATTTTCCTTCCACCCCAAATTAATCTGCCCTACAAGCATCCTGACTTTTTCATTGACTTCGCCTCTTGAAAAAGTTACATATAACTGGTGTGATATTAACAGCTATGGTATCAGAGCATTTTGCAGACCCAATGTCAGGGAAATATCATGGTTTTCAAGGACATGCTATCTGAATGTTGGAATGTTACCATATTATACATTTATTGTTAATTTAGGGATTGAAATTATAAATAGCAGAACCCTTTCCAATTTGGTAACCAACTGAAACATAAATGCTTTACTTATTTTGTCTTTGAGCTACTTTAGAGTTATAATAATAATTTCATGGGCAACTTCTTAAGAAAAAAAGAATTAGGGGCCCCTGGGTGGCTCTGTGGATTAAGCCTCTGCCTTCAGCTCATGTCATAATCCCAGAGTCCTGGGATTGAGCCACCCATCAGGCTCTCTGCTCAGCGTGGATCCTGCTTCCCCCTATCTCTCTGCTGGCCTTTCTGCCTACTTGTTCTCTCTCTGTGTCAAATAAATAAATAAATAAATAAATAAAATCTTCAAAAAAAATAAAAAGACAAATTGTTTTTCATCTTTTAGAGGAAAGAAAAAAAATCTTGACAATTTCTGCCTGTGCAACAAAGTTCTTGAGTTTATAAAAAATCAGTTAAAATACAATGAGGAGGGCACCTGGGTGGCTCAGTGGGTTAAGCCTCTGCCTTCAGCTCAGGTCATGATCTCAGGGTCCTGGGATCGAGTCCCACATTGGGCTCTCTGCTTGGCATGGAGGCTGCTTCCTCCTCTCTCTCTCTCTACCTGCCTCTCTGCCTACTTGTGCTCTCTCTCTCTCTCTCGGTCAAATAAATAAATAAAATATAAAAAAAATAAAATGAGGAGTGTTTTCTCACTGTTTAGATAGAATTGGATCAGATATACTTGTTTAACTTTGTACTTCTTGCTTGTAGTGCAAATAGTATTTTTTATTATAATAGTAAGACTCTGTATATTTTCCCAAAAATATACCTTGTTTTTAACCTAAAAAGCGTGTTATATAAAGCAATATTTATTTTTCAAAGTTATGATATTTCTGTAATTTTTGACTCTAGGCAATGCAGTAAAGAATCTAGTCTTCATAGTAGAAACTGGCTTTTTATGACAACACTTCCAACTCATCATAGAATATAACTTGAAAATAAAATTATGAACTTGGATAATTTCTAGGTGGTCAAACATGATGCTTACTTCCTATTCATTTCCCTTAACTACATTCCTGGAGTTTCGTTATTTTCAGGATACAATGAATCTTAAACTCCCATAACTTTCTCAATGTGGTAGTGAACTGAGCATTAAATAGTGTCCTTGGGAAGCAGGGGCAAGATGGTGGAGAAGTAGGAGACCCTGTTTCAACCAGTCCCCTAATTTGAGCTACATATCTACCAGAACACTCTGAACATCTAGGAAATCAGTCTGAGATGTAAGATTATACACTTCTGATCTCTATGGGAGCAGAAGACACCTGTTGAGAGGTAAAGCAGAGTGGGGATGCTTAGACTCATATCAGAACATAAACAGGATGGGGAGGGAGCCACTAGAAGCACCCCCATTGGAAAGTAATATCCCAATATGAAAGTGTCCTGTGGTAGGGGATCACCATTAACTTGGAGTCTGGTTAAAAGAACTCAAAAAGAGCAAAAGATCTTAAGGGGCAACTGATGGAATCAGGCAGTCATGAACATGGCCTAATCCCATAGACCCAGGATGCCTACTACTGACAACAACCCATGCCAGAGAGAGTGGGCAGAGTCTCCAGTCCATGGTCCCTGAGCCCTCAGCTTTCTGCTCCTTGCAACACCACTTGGCTGGGTGCACTCCTGTCCACACATGAGAGTCTGGTGTGGGCTCCTGCCGCTGTTCTCTAGGTCCACAGACATCCACACTCTTCATGCCCTGCATGGACCATGGGGTCTGAGTGCACTATAGCCCATGTGTGAGAGTCTGTTGTGGGCACCAGCTGGTGCTCTCTAGGACTGTGGCTTTCTCTCACTGCCAAAGGGTCTGAATGATTCCAGGCCATGCCTGAGAGAACACTGCATGATCTCTGGTAAGGATCCCTAAATGGCAGCCTCCCACAAACTGCATGACCTTGGGGTCTGAACGAACCCTGCTTTGGGCCCGGACAGTATTCCTGGCAAAGGCAGCCTCCGGAAGGGGGCTCCTTAGACCATTACCAATCACTCTTTTAGTGGCAAGGGGAGCTTAGAGACAAGCATGCACCTCTGGTGACCACTAAGACAGTGGCTGGGGGAGCGCACATATTGTGGGAGGTTGTGCTGTTCAGTGAACTTTGTGGTGGGCGATGTCTATGTATTCTGGACCACAGAGGGGACAGACTGAGGCTTCTCTCTGAGGCAGAGGTCTGGGTGCAGTTTGCTTTCCACTAAACCTCCAAGAAGCCACCAAAGGGAAAAAACCTCCAGAGAACAAAACCCTGAAAAACCAGTTTCCACAGAGCCCAGCCCCTTGAGAGGGGTCAGGGAGACTCACCTCAAGCAAGACTGACTGAAAAACAATGCGGCAGGCTCCTCCCCCATAAGGCAAGCCAAAAGAATGAGAAAACTATCATCACACGGTCTCCAAAAACTATAAAACTCCAACATCAGGGGAAAAAAACAATATATTAGCTAATGGTATTTCCCTAGAACCTGTAAATTTCATAGATATAACTTTTTAAAAAATTCATTCTCAGGATTCTTGTTTTTTTTAAAAAAAAAAATAGCATACTTACCATTACAACTAGAGGTTTAGTACAATATATTTCATAATAACCTTTTAACTTGAACTTTTTTCATACATATACATGTGTTTTTCTTTTTCTTTTCTTTTTTTTTTATTTTTTAAATATATATAGAGCTATAAGCGTCAAGGTATTCCTTTTTCCCTATTCAATACTATCCCCATATATAACCAGTTTTAATCTCTCTTTATCTCTAGAAAGTTGAGTCCTTTAACAAAGATATCAAGATGCTCCCAGGAAGAACCAAAATAACATTCCTAACCCACACTGAGGATTTGTAACCACCTTCCAACTTTTTCTTCTGTCAATGTTTCTGCGTATCTTTTTTTTTTTTTTTTTCTTTCTGGTATTATATAAATCTTATTCTTGGAGTTTATTTTGGCTTTATTTCTTTTATTTTTTAACTTGTTTTTTATTTTGTTTATTTCTTTTTTTCTCATTTACTTTAGTCAGTCTTTTTGTCTGTTCATTTCTTTTCATATACATTATAAACCTTACTTTGGAGACTCATTTTGGCTGGGCCTTCTCTTTTTTCTCTCTTCCTCTTTTTCTCTCTCCCTTTTTTTTCTTTTTTCCTTTCCTTTTTTTTTTTTTTTTTTTTTTTTTTGATGGTGACTTCCGATAGGTCTGCAATATTCCATATTGCACCTTGCCTGGATCGTGGTTGATATATTCAGCTGTACGTCCCCTCATCCACCTCTCACCAAAATTACTAGAAGGAGGAACAATCAACAGAGGAAAAATTCAGAGACTATGACTTCTGGTACACAACTATTGGATATCAACATAAACAAGGTGTTGGAAATGGAAATCAGGGTAACAATTATCCAGGCACTAGCTAAGTTTCAAAGACCATTAGTGGCAACGTGGAATCTCTAAGGGCTGAAGTGAGAGCAAATCTGGCAGAAGTTAAAAATCCTATCAGTGAGATCCAATCTAATCTAAATACTCTAACACCTAGGGTAAAAAAGGCAGAAGATCAATTTATTGATCTAGAAGAAAATGGAAAAAGAAGAATAAGAATAAGGAGGAGACCTGGAACAAATAGCTTAAGCCATGACAACAGACTTAGGCTAATAAATGACACCATGAAATGTCCCAGTGTCAAAATTATTGGGAAGAATGAGGGGAAGTAGAGAGAACACTAGAGGATATAGTTGAATAAATCCTGGATGAACATTTTCCTAACCTGGAGAATGGAACAAGTGTTCATGTCCTAGAGGCAGAGAAGACACCACCCAAGAACAATGAGGCTAGAAAGATCTCCAGACACATAATTGTGAAATTCCTGATTTATAAAATCAAAATATGTCTTCAGGGCAACTGGCGGAAGAAACCCCTTCATAAAGAGGGAGGACCATCAGAATAATGTCACACCTGTGCACAGGAACCTGGCAAGCCAGAAAGGCTGGAAAGACATATTCAGGGCAATAAATGAGAAGAACATGCAGCCAATAATATTTTATCCTGCCAGGCTGACATTCAAAATAGATGGAGAGATAAATAGCTTCCAAGACTGGCAAGTTTTAAAAGTGTACATGACCACCAAGCTGGCACTGCAAGAAATATTAAGGGGGGAGTATTCTATAAAAGAACAGTGAACCAAAGATTGACAAAGAACAGAAATTTACAGAAACAATCTATGGAAACAAGGACTTCCCAGGCAACATGATATCAATAAAAATGTATCTTTCAATAATCATTCTCAATGTGAATGGCCTAAATGCTCCCATAAAATGGCACAGGGTTGCAGATTGAATAAATTGACAAGACCTATCCATATGCTCTCTAAAAGAGACCCTTTTGGAAACTAAAGATAGAACCAGACTGAAAGTGAAGGGATGGATAAACATATTTCATGCCAACGGTCCTCAAAAGAACCCTGGCATAGCAATTCTCATATCAGATAAGTTAGATATTAAACTAAAGACTGTAGTCAGACATACAGAAGCACACTACATCATTCTTAATGGGTCTATCCACCAAGATTATTTAACAATTGTAAATATTTATGCCCCCAATATGGGAACAGCCAACTACATAAGCCAACTGTTAATCAAAATAGTCAGATTGATATGAATAATTAATACTATGGGATCTTAACATGCCATGCCACATGTAATAGACAGATCATCCAAACTGAAACTCAACAAAGAAATAAGAGCTTTGATTGGACCAGATAGACCTCATAGATATATACAGAACATTCCACTCAAGTGCACATTGAAATTTCTCCAGAAGTGACCACATACTGGGACACAAATCAGGGCTCAACCAATACGAAAAGATTGAGATTATTGCCTGCCTATTCTCAGACCACAATGCTTTGAAATTGGAAGTCAACCACAAGAAAAAGTTTGAAATGAATTGAAATACTTGGAAGCTAAAGACCATCCTGCTTAAGAATGTTTGGATCAACTAGGAAGTCAAAAGAACTTAAACAATTCATGGAACTAATGAGAATGAAGACACATCAGTCCAAAATCTATGAGATATGGCAAAGGTAGTCCTAAGGGGGAAATAGATAGTCATCCAAGCCTCACTCAAAAAAAATTTTTTTAATAAATCCCAAATAAACTAGCTCACTTTACACCTTAAAGAACTGGAAAATAAACAACAAATTAAGCCAACGCCATGCACAAGAAGGGAAATAATCAAGATTAGAGCAGTGATCAATGAGATAGAATCTAGAGATGCAGCGGAACACATAAAAAAATCAAGAAGTTGGTTCTTTGAAAGAATCAATAAGATCAATAAAACAAAGACCAAACTAATCCAAAAGAAAAGAGAGAGGACCCACATTAATAAAATTATGGATGAAAGGGGAGAGATCACAGCTAACACCAAGGAAATAGAAACAATCATCAGAAATTATCAAGTTTTATGCCAATAAGTTAAGCAATCTAGGAGAACTGGATACATTCCTGGAAATGAATAAACTTCCAAGACTGAAATAGGAAGAAACTGACAATCAGAATAGATTAATATCTAGTAACAAGACTGAAGTAGTGATCAAAAACCTCCAAAAAAAAAAAAACCAAAAAAAAAAAAAAAAAAACAAAAAACAAAAAACAAGAGCATGGGACCTGACAGATTCCCTGGGCAATCTATTAAACATTCATAGAGGAAATAATACCTATTATCTTGAATATTCTTTCTTCAAATATCTTGAAAATTCTTTAAAAAAATAGAAACAGAAGGAAAACTTCCAGACTCATTCTATGAAGCCAGCATTACCCTTATCCCCCAAACCAGGCAAAGACCCCAACAAAGAGGAGAATTTCAGAC